>FIZR01001634.1:0-15518 GCA_900060175.1 Ferrisia virgata
TTTTTTTTTTTTTTTTTTTTTTTTTTTTTTTTTTTTTTTTTTTTTTTTTTCGTTCTCGTTCGTGTTTTAATTTTTGTTTCGTACTGTATATATAATTATTTTGTTCAGATATGTATATGGTATTATTATGTAATGTATTTATACGATGACTGTACGGTATTGTTTTATTTTCGAATGCATTTTAATAAAATAAGTACCTGTCGAACGAATGGGTTATTGTGTGGCGGTGTCGCGTGTGTGTACGCGCACACTGCACAGTGTTCTCTCGTACCTCTGGTGCCTGGCTAGTTTTCGCATTGATTGCTACGCTGCTTGTTTAATTTCATAAGATAGAAACAGAAGATATCGGTTGGCCGGATGCGAGTGTAATTGTGCACGTACGTCGCCGAGGTACACGTATTTGCTGTTTGCTGTTCGCTATTCGCTATTCGCTATTCGCTGTTCTACGTGTACGTATAATGCGCAGATTAGTAACGATAGCTGACAAGAGTGTAGCGCGGTGTGAAAATACACGACGCGTACGAGTTGCCTAACTGGCCTGCCACGATCGTCTAATAATAGCTAGAACTAATTGTACATTGTACGTTGTACGTTGTACGTGCAAATACATACATTGATTGAAGATTATCATCGGTTGCTTCGCTAGGAACGATGAAGCTCGCATGGTGATATCAAGCAACTTGTGCGTGCGTGCGTTTCTTTTTAACGAGAATTTATTGAATTAAGAATAGCAGTTAGTTGAAGAGGAGAGTGTAAAGCTTTCGTCGTGGAAACTACGGACGGTTGACGATTGGCGAACTGTCAAAACGAGGAGTTGATTGCGGACGACGCAACGCAACCAGTGCCTGACAATGGTAATTCGTGACACGATAACGATAACGTAGCATAGGAGAAAAACGTAGTCTGCAGCTTCCGTCGGTTCGTTCGTCGCGACTGCCGACATCTGTCTTGCTGTGTGTGGTGTGTGCGGTGCAGTGCAAGTTGCGCGTTCTTGTCTAAGAAATTACGCGCGTGTAACGGCCACCTACCAACCTTTTTAACAGCGTTCGCCTCTAGTTACGATCGCCGCTACCTGACGCAGGCCGGCTAATTAATGGTAACTGATTAGGTATTTGTGTGTACAAAAGGGTGTGGTGGCGATCGTCGACATCGAAAAATTGAATCGCCATCGCTAGCCAACCAGCCAGCCAGCCAGCCAACCAGTCGATCAATAAACTAGTGTCTACGGTATCATGCAGGTAGGTTTACGTGCGCGTCGTTTGTAAATTTACGCAACGCATACGCACTTTGTACGCGATAAAACCAGATGCGGGTAGTATGAGTCTACTGTAGAGGTGGGCATACTCGTATCTACACGTGGTTTGAATATTCACAGCATCGCCTACCGATTATGTCAAATGTCAAGTGTAACAAGCAATGCTAGGCGTCACTCGCCTATCAGGTAGGTAGGTAGGTAGGTAGTACCTAGACGCCGCTATGTGCTGGTGACTTAGCAGGTCTGCAGTACGCCTCGTGTGGTGGCTATATTAGTCAAGTGTGACTACTCGAATAACACGTCTTGGCTAGGTATGTGTACTTGCATATACTTGTATTCGGTGCCAATGACAGTTGACAGATATACGCGAAGCCAGGCTACGAAGTAATAAATCGAATTCGCTCGTTTTACGGCCTTCCGTTTTGCAAACGTCTTTATATCGATTTGAATAAAAAATAGCAGCAGAAATAATTCAACGGATGCGCTTACTATCGGAAACTGCAAGATGAATAGTAATAGGCACAGCGGTACAGAGAGGTTAAGCGGTAGCGCAGGTACGTAGCGTACGAGGTAATACGTTTTCTTGCGTGCATGTACCATATGGGTATATGGGTAGGACACATTACGAAGACAAGAGCATTACGTACGGTGCCCGGTAGAGCTGCACAGCCTCTGTTAGCGGTAGGTTAGGTTTTAGGTACGTCTACGCGTATCCTACTGTAAATGTACTCGTGTAGGTACGGTACGGTACGGTACGGTCGAGTATACACAGCCTAACCGTGTGTTTTTTGTTTTATTTTATTTTCATTTGACGCAATGCGGATACGATGTGCGCAGATTGGCGAAATTTTCGCGCTGCTGACGGCGATTACGTTTTGTCTGGTTACGCGCGTACATTGCGCAGCAAGTACGTATCTAAGTAGCGGTTACGCATGTACCATTTATGCGTACGTAGATTGCGCGAAATGATTTGCCTGCGACGGCTGTGTCTGCTAGTGCGCGCGCCAGCTAGGCGCCGAATAGGCGGCCGTCGAACGCGATTGTCGTCGTTGATTTGAGACATTTTTTCAGCCAAAGGTAACGGATTTTGTCCGATTAAGGAATCGATTAAAAACTGCCTACCGAAGTGCATAAGCGATTACGAATGTATCGGAAATAAACGCTGCTGTCCGAACGTGTGTAATTCCAAGTCGTGCGCCGACGTTAACGCCGTATATTCGGGAAACGATGCTCGACGAACAGGTTCGTACCTACTACACGAATTCAGATTCACATTCACATTCACATTCGGATTCAGATTCACTTGTACTCGGGCTTTACTAGAAGGCCAAGATCGGCCGCATATTATGGCAGGCCGGAAAACTTTGCGCTGTAAGGTGGAAGTTGGGCGCAGGAAAAAAATACGGCCGCTGCGTGGCTTTCCGACACGACACCCCTCCCTCCCTTCCTTTCTTCCTTCCTTCTTTCCTCTCTCCCTTCCCCCGTAGCTTTTTTTTATTAGCGATAGAAAGATTGTTGCTCGACATTTCGCATTGCACCGCTGCGCTAATACGTAACTTCCGTTTCCGTTTTGTCTGATTTGCGGTACGCTAGGTATGTACTGTGTCCATTTTTTGCGCGTGTTGTTACCCGTCGTAGTACGAAAAGCGCATCTCCTTATGACACGCGCCTACAATTTTCGTAGGTACGTGTTTTGAGGAGTCGAAAAAACGCTCGTCACTACGGATAATAACTGTCTCAATTGTAAGAATGCAGAAGTTGCCGAACTGTCGATTTTTTAAATAACGTCGCACGCGTCTTATTGTACGTACGTACGTACGGTACGTACGTACGTATGTATATTGCCGGAGTGGGAAAAAAGTGGCGAAAAGGGTTTCGAAAACTCGGCATCGAAGCACACAACACGGACCAAACGACGATCGTTACAAACGTGCGATCGAAATTTGGGAATAAAAGTACCTATGTAAGAAGATTGAAACGATATCGAATTGCAACAAAGAAACGCAGAAGTCTCTGTAGTAATCAACTTTTTAAAAAAACCCGCGAGTACGTATCGTCGTCTTTATGCTCGTGTGTTATCTTCGTATTGATCAGCGTATGCGTGACAAGTCCGGACACCCGTGTACGAAAATTTTCGATAAACACACCAGAACAAATGGCCGTACGGTGGATGTACGAGGTTTCTGGTAAATTGGTAAATAAGTCGCCGCTCGTACTCGCTTCGTAGACACTTTTCATAATTTTTTCACGTTATTCGGCGTGTGAAAATTCATAGTTCACCAACACCCGCACCACTACCCTATATCACCGACCCGACAAACAGTACGTAAAGTAACTCTAACCACATATATCTGTACGTAGGCCTAAACGAAATACGGCGCGGCATATCGCGCGCGCATCTATGTTACTGCAGTGCAGGCGCGTACGTGTGTACGTGTGTACGTACGTAGGTAGTTTGATTGCTACAGCAGAGTACGTGAAAAGTATATTTTACACACTGGCAGAAACGTACACGCACACGCACACGCATACGCGCGACTAATAGCATTCGATACACGATTTCAGATGAAATTGAAGCCATCGTTTGCGGTAATGTCAAATGTCAGCCTCGACAGAAGTGCTTATCCGACGGCCCTATGAAACGTCCGAAGTGTTCGTGGTAGAGATGCTGAGCAAACGTTACCACCGGCTGCGTACATTCGACGACAAATATACAACCACAACCACAACCACAACCACAACCACAACCACAACTACAACTGCAACTACCTAGTACCTACCTACCTACCTAAGGATACTGCTGGCCGTACTGTGTAGGCCTCATCAAAACCATCTTTCCAGCCAATCAATGTGTTTCGTAGCGTACGTGTATTCGTTTCGGTATAGCTAATATAAAATTTTGTAAATATCGAGTTGAATTCAATAACCAACGAACCAACGAACACAATGCCGACGATTGCTAATCTCGAGTATCTTATTGGCGGGTGGTTTTTTTATTTATTTATTTATTTTTTTTGTCTTAAACTATTTTTGGACCTACAAAAGTTGGGAGAAGAAAATTTCCACGTAGGTTACCTCTACGTAGGTATATCGTATACTTATAGTCTGTCTACGCTTAGAGTGGTAACGCAACGCACGCATTACAGGTCCAGGGCTCAGGACCTGTAATGCACTTGTCTCGCGGTCGGCGACCGTGCATTCAGAATTGCGAAAGCCGATGAAAATGACGACATCGACGAGTAGCGCGCGTAGTAGCGGTGAGTAGCGGTGAGTAGCGGTGAGTAACGTTACTTGGAGTAGAGAGAAAAAGCAGAGGGAAAGCAAAAAGACGAGGGGAGGGGAAGGAATGGCCATTGTTTGTGGTTTGGCGTGTTGGCGTTCGGTGCGGCTCGTAGTCCGTAACTTTTCTTTACTACTTTCGAGCTGGCTGTAAAAATTTTGGAAAACTAAAAATACTACGATCCGGTGCCGAATGCCGGCGTCCAGTAAAAAACGCGACATCAAATTGGTATAGAATTATTTCGCGAGCAATTAATTTCAACTCAAATTTTCAAGTAGGCACGCGTAGAAACGGATAAGAAATCTAGATTATTCACAATTGTACAGCACGGTACACATCGTACCGTGCTGTACGCAGCTGTGTAGATAGGTAGGTAGGTACTAGATAGCAGGTGCTAGGTAGATGTTGGCAGATCTGGATACTCGTGTTTTCTTTGAAATTCCGCGCATGTGCGAGTAGAAGCGTTTTTACGGCGAACCGAGTATGCAATTCTATTAACTCGCGTACAAATGGGCGAGTCGAGTGATCATCGCGGTAGGCGAACATTTTCTCGTCCCATTTTTCAGCGCTTTATCGTCATCATCATCATCATCATCATCATCATCATCATCGTACACGCAACAGCAAGCATTTTTGCAAGTTATTGATTCGGAAATAATTTAATAACTCGTAGTACAAGTACAATGTATTTTGGTACTAAAAAAAAAAACAAAAAAAAAAAAAAAAAAAAATTCCGTAAAAAACAAAAAAAAAAAAAAGGAAAAAAAAAAAAAAAAAAAAAAAAAAAAAAAAAATATTACGTATAAAACGAAACAAAACAAAAGGCAAAAACAAAACAATAATACAATAATACGATACAAAAAAAAAGAAAAGTGGTGAAAACAAGTAGGTAGGTACCTTTGTAAAAAAAAATGTGTAATAACAACGGTAATAAATGATTATAGTAATAATGGTAAGGTAATGATGATATGTTGGTATTCGCAGTAAATACACGCATACGCTGCGCAGCGAGTTACGAAATTGCGCGGGTGAAAAAACGAAACGTGAGACGTGAGAGATGATATCGTCGTTTCTTTGCAAGTTTGCAGTCTTAACGAGGTTCAACATAGGCTACGTAGATCATATGTTATCGTTATCGTTCACCATATATGCGTACTCGTACCAAGTACCTACGTGGTTGCTGTGCCTAAATGGAATGTGTGACGAGTACTCGGCTTTTTAAGCCTACGCACAGGTAGCAGGAGCTCCCATACGAGGTGGTGATGGTGGTTAGTAGTAGTAGTAGTAGTAGTAGTAGTAGTAGTAGCAGCAGCAGCATTATAGCATTATCGGACAAACTAAATTGTAGGTATTTGCCGATTGTCGATAGCCGAGCCGTAAACTTGAGCAATAGATCTGCTTGGCACGAAGCGTGAAAAATGAATTCGATTGTCAATTGTACTGCAACGGTACGTATAACGTAGGTACTTAAGTTACTATCGTATGGAAAACGCGGAAACGTAAAAATGCACACGGACACATAAATATAGCTATCCAGATACTCGTAGAAAACTCGTCACCGTGAATACGTAGGTACCTAACCTAACCTACTACCTGGTTCGTTACGAGTGCGGTCGTGAAAAATGTACTCGACAAGAATGCGATGTCTATCGGCGTAGCGTAATTTGGCGCTGCGTTTGCCTTAGTCTGCCTTCATCTCTTGTTCGATGGCGGACTACTATTACTACTACTACAGTACTACTACGACGACGACGACGACGACGACGACAACACAATAATAACGTAACATGTACCAATACCTACATAGTAGGTTAGATGGGTACGGATGGGTGGGGTGGGGATGGGGGTGGGTTGGGTTGGAGGTACTGTGTACCCGCTTACACTAAGCTATCTAAATAACTTGTACCCGTAACATACGGATACAGCAAAACGTCACGTTTACGTCAACGGATCTTGACACTGCTTACAGTTGGTCATTTGTTCTTGGAATTCTTCAATTTGTAAGGTCATTTCGAAAAAATTGAATTTCTGATGAATGCGTCTGGAGGCCATTTTCAGTATGGTGCCGGTATTGACGCCCGGACCTAGAACGCATCGTAAATGACATTAGCTATTCGCATTGAAATACGTACAGTAAGTATAGAAGTAGGTACACTTAAACGGCTACTACCCTACTACGTAGGCATGGGGACGCAAGCGTTAACCGTTTGAGACGTAGCTAATAAGCTACTAGCCTACTAGCCACGTCTAACTTTATAAGAAAGCAAGTGTAAGTGTAAGTGTGACGATGAAGAGGAGTATATGTGTACTTACGAACGGCCAAGTGCGCAGCTAACGCCATTTTATCCAAACTCAGCGCCCAAATTCGTAAGTTATGAACTTTAAGAACACCGTCGATGTCGAGAAACGTGTCGAGTACGTCGCAAAAATCGATACCCTTGGGAATGCCTATGAAGAAAATTGCAAATGTCGTAATGCAAAGCGATAACGATAACGATAACGATAACGATAACGATAGCGATAACGGTACGAGAGTAATACGTAGTAGGTAACGTGTATTTTTGTACGCAGGCAACAGCAGGTGCTGGTGGTGGTGGTGGTGGTGGTGGTACCTGCTGTACACCCCTTACTTGTAGAGGTACATACATATGTCGGGTATTGTTTGTATGGCTTACGCAGCACGTGCACTATATACCTAACGTACGCCGCCGTGTATTACCGCTGGTCCAGTAGGTAGGTACGCGTACTCGGTTGCGTAAGCGTAGAACTGGCCAACGAATAGCAGGCTACACAGACACGCCGAACGCACAGCCACGAAAGTGACACGTAGATTAGATTAGGCGTTTAGACTGCGGCAGTACCGCTCAGCCGTCTGCCGTCCGCCTAGTAAGGGCACGTACCAAGCGTACACGTGTATTTTGGACGTTAACATTTTGGAAATGTGGCGCTTAGTTTACGTATGGGCTACTTGCAGTACGTAGACGTACCTACCATTAACACGATCATGGTATCTCTTAAGATTGCGAACGTCGTGAACAACACCAGTATGGAAAAGCCGAAAGTACAAATCGGATCGACGATTTTCCATTCGGGCTGTAAAACGTTTCAAGCAACAACAACTAAAATCTGGAATATGTTAGATTACATCATAAACGTAAACCTACACCTACACCTACACCTACACGAAGGTATGTCAGTTACGCAGAGAGAGAGAGAGATTGGGGGGAGTGGGGGGAGATACACATTGTGTAAGTGGAGATGTACGGGTGGATGGTGTAGCACGGTACGTATTTGTTAGCATATACGAATGCGTAATGCACACTATAACGTAAGACCAACAACACAACCGCAGACCTACCTTCTAGCTGGGTAGCTGGGTAGCTGGGTAGCTGGGTAGCCAGTTAGCCAGCTACCCAGCCAGATAGTAGGTATTATAGGTGTTAAAGCTATACGTGCATGCATGGCCACGCATATATGGTGGATGGGTGGGTAGGTATGTAGTGCGTGCAGTAAACGTAGGTGTGGGTGTGGATGCGTAAATACGCTACCTTGAAATATATTACGACCGAGGCGAAAAGTACGCCGAAGCTTTGAATAAAGTCGCCGATTACGTGTACGTAAGCTGCGCGTACGTTGATATTCTGCTGACGGACGTGTCCGTGGCCGACAGCAGCGTTGTCCGCGTCTTCGCCATCACCGCGTCCATTTTCTACGTCTACATTGGGCCACCCCCGCCGCCGCCGCCGATGGTGGTGGTTGGAATTATGGTGCTGCTGCTGCTGCTGCTGCTGCTGCTGGTGGGGGTGGTGGTGGTGGTGGTGGTGGTGTTGATGAAGCGTGCAAGCCATACTAAAACACGACGTCACGTGCAAAAAATGTTACATCACAAGTTAGAAACAAACGATATAGTGCCATTTGGCACTGGGCCTAGGCTAGGGTTCTGAGGGTAATTGAACGACGACGGGCCGGATACGTCCGAACGCGTTTGTACACGCTACAATGGTGGCGGGGAGGTACTCTCGACTACGTATTGCACTTACACGATGTTGACGCAAACGCCAAAAGCGGACGTAATCAGCATAACTTGAGCTTCGATTTCGAATTGCTGGTTTAGAACGCGTTCGACGGCGACGTAGAGCAGAACACCGGTAACCACCCAGATCATCAGCACCGAAGTCAAAGCTCCGAGCACTTCGGCTCGATACCAGCCGAACGGCATATTCCTGGTGGCCGGTCTCGAGCCTACCCACAGCGCGAACAACGATATCATGAAGCTGCCGAAGTCGGTCAACAGGTGCGCGGCGTCCGTCGCGATGGCCAAACTGCTCGATAGTACTCCTCCTGCGAGCGAAGCGAAACGAAACGAAACGAAAGTAGAGTAACAGCCGAGCACAACGGCAACGGCAACGTACGAGTACAAATTATCTAGGTGTGCCTAGCAGGCGCTGGCTTACGTACCGACGATTTCGGCGATCATGAACAGTAAGCATAGAATGCTGGCCACAATCAGCTTCGTCCTGGCTTTGTTGTCGACTTTGGTATCGCGCGATTGGTGACAATGGTCCTCGACTGTAACACAAAACGCAGACGGAGTAACGGACGAAAGCGCGATTACAACCAACGAGCGCTCCGCTCCATAAGTAAGTAGGTAAGTAAGTAAGTAAGTAAGTAAGTAAGTACTACAACAACAACAACAAACATCTGTCTGTGTACACGTATGTACCCAGAGAGCACCAACACTGTAAGCATTTTAGAGGGTTTGGTGGCGCAACTGACCAGTCGACAGTAACTTACAGATACAGCAACGCTTGAGCGCGCTTCTACTCCAACCATCACCATCACCATCACCATCACCATCACCGTCACCATCACCATTATCATTACCCCAATTGGTGGACATATTCACATATTCGGCGGTAATACACCTATTCTGCTTGGTTCTGTTCCGTTGCGTTCCGTTCAACGTTCGACGCGGGACGCGAAATACATAGCATACGTACAACGTAGGAATATAAGTAAAGGCAAAGGTAGAGTTGCATACGTACGTACTGTACGTACTGTACGTACTGTATGTGTATTTAGATGTAAGGCACCTAAATGAGAGTGGCAGTCATTATCGCTCGTGCCTCGCTCTGTTCGGTCGTTCGCTTGTTTCTATATTTCCATATTTATTTATTTATTTATTTATTTATTTTGTTAGTCGAGCGTTTATTTACTCACTAATTAACGTTCTTCGAGATTTTGTACTCGCGAACTTGATCGTGCACCGTATGCAGCTGCAGCTAGAACTACATACGGTATTCGTTTATTTATTTATTTATTTATTTATTCGTTCGTCTTGTTGTTACAAACACAAAAGACAAAACACGCCACGCCGCGTAGTCGCTTAAGCAATTGTTTGCGCGTTTGTGTTTACATTATCGGACGGGACAAGACGAGAAGAGACGAGGCAAAGGCTGCGCTGCGCTCAGTACGTAATGTACGCAACGTAAACGGTGTACCGCGGCACACTCAAGAACGACTGCAGGCCGACGACATGTCTAGTCGCCCATATTCACCGAGTCCAAATGCTCTAGTTAGATAGCTAAGAGGTACGGCGGGCACCCGGCCCATTATCTGCTACCTACGTTCTACGCAGTAGTACGCTACATACCAGTGCTGCAGCTACCTAGAGTACCACCAGACATAATACTTCTTCACGTACATCGTAAGTATCTACTTTTCTGAACTTATACAGCGGTCACCGGCAAGTTGCACGAATCGCTGGTACCAGCGAAAACTGATGGAAAGGCGACGCGACCATTGATCCAATCTGGCGTTACAAAGCGCTTAAGCTGGTAGGCATGCTAATCTATGCTATGCTATGCTATGCTATGCTATGCTATGCTATGCTATGGTATGGTATGGTATGGTATGGTATGGTATAGTGTGGTACGTTGCGGAATAATGCGCTGTATTTGGGATACTTACATAAGGTTATGGGTGGCGAAGGCAACGCATTCGTGGAGCCGTTTAAAGATTTCGAGTCGGACAGTACTCGGGCGCAACATCCTTCGGGTTTGCCGTGTACGCAATAGATTACTCTATGGCCGCCGCCACTGCCGCCGACACCGCTTTCATTTGAGGCGATGGCCGGGCCACCGCTGCCGGATACCATTTCTGAACCGGCGCCGTAAAATGTTGCCGGAGCGAATCTGTAAAATTACAAAAGCAAACTCGCTGATGACTGAACTCGTACACTTGAACAACCCAGCTACAGCTACAGCTACAGCTACAACCACAAATACACAGTCGTACGTTGCGTATTACGCGCATAGCTACGATACGCACACGCATGATTATGTTTACGCGCATCTGCGCTTTTAGCTACATACGATACGTACGATGTACGTGTAATATCTTCTATGCGATTGTTATATAGCACCTACCTATACCCTACCTACCTACCTACCTACCTACCTACCTACCACTTATTTATCTATCTACCAACTAGTTTACTATTACTATGTGTACTTACTACTTACTTAGTATAGCCTGTACCTACAATAGTAGCTAGTAACTAATAGCTAGAGTTACACTTACGTCTACGTAAGCAAGTTTTGAATTGCCGGTGTACATACGTATATAGATTAAAATGTAGCGAGTACGAGTACCAGCGCAAGCGCAAGCGCATGCCCAAGTGACGCGGATCTCGAATAAAAGCAGCATGGTACACCGCATGCTACCGGTAGGTAAGAATAGCTACAGCTAAGTCTACGTACAGAAAACAGAGTGCGTGTATTGTACTCACAGTAATTTGCTATATTCGTCACTAAATTCGTCCATATTACAAGCACACGCACACGCAAACGCAAACGCACTTGGTACACGGCGTATAGCCGTGACAGCGCAGCGTACAGTAAATACCTAATACCTTTTGTTTTAATGGGTATTGAGAGAGAGGTACCAGTGCAATAAGTACGAGTATGATACTTTAGAGAGATTCGGTTTTGCGGGCGGCGTCGAAAAGCCGAACAAATAATCGATGACTAGTGTCCGATGCGCATCCGATCGACCGACAGATCATTAGATACCGGTAGCCTAATTGGCGACGACGACGACGACGACAACGACGAATACATAGGTATAGGACGCATACGCGAATAGACGAATATGCAAATTATTAGTACATACTCGTATTATATAGTACAGCGAGACACACTACACACTACACAATTGCAGATCCGCGAAACGTTAACGCAAAATGAATATATTGCCATCACCAGCACGAGCACGAGCACGAGCACGAGCACGAGCACCAGTACCAGTACGCCGCCGAAAATCTAAACGATAAAGCGAAAAATGAAACACACGACGCACAGTAATACGTTTTTGTATGTAGCGTTTACAGAGAGAGAGAGAGAGAGAGAGAGAGAGAGAAAGAGAGACAGACGTACGTACGAGTACAAGTATGTACCTTACTTACGATGTGATGCGATTACGCGATACAACGGAAAATTTGTGTAATTGAAACGGGGGTTGGACGAAGCGGCGAGACGGCAGACGGCCGGTGGTCGGCGTATCTCTCTATGTATTTATCTACTACACTAGATGAGATAAAAGCGAGCAAAAGCGGGCTGTGTGCAGCAACTAGCGGCGTGGCGCGGCGTGGCGTCACTCAACAAAAGACGAAAAGATTACATAGTTTGGGTATGGGCCGTGCCACGAGGTACTGCCGGCGTTATGCGTATCATTACCTTATAGGTGTGTGTGTGTGTGTGTATTAATTTTCATCTCATTGCGCGATTACGTTTGTTCGCTGAATGTGAGTGAGTGGTCGATCGGCCGCGTCTCGGCGCTTACCGCAAATATCAACGCTGCGCGTATATGTACTGTACCAGGTAGGTAAGGTAACTGCGGTATTCGGCTGTATTACAAGTGCTGGCAGCGCGCTAATCGCAGGCACTGGAGACAATCTGTATCGGTGGTAGTAGTATGGCGCGGCATCGCTGCGTCATACACCACCACCAGCAGGTCTACGGTCTACGGTCTATCTCTTGGTACACGCACGTACGAAGCGCAAATTTTGAAACGAAAATCAGACGAGTAACGCACTGTACGAGGTCACCTTTGCCGCTGGCCAGCTAAGGGGACCGGTCACGTAGCAGTGAAAAAGTGGCCCGCATCGCTCGGCAGGCGGGTGGGCAGTCGCTTTCAATTTTCAAAAAGGTTCGCTAGTCTCGTACGTTCGAATTATTTTACGCGAAAAATTACAAAAAAAAAAGAAAACAAACAAACAAACAAACAAAACAAAACCTAAAACACCACTGGCAGCCGCGATAACCGTTTCGAATTCGGCTTATTGGTGGTGGTTGGGGAATTCTGAAAACGAGGTAGCAGGACTGGTCGTTTTGCCGCATCGAACATCGTTCGAACGATAGGGGGCTGCGTTTTCATAAAGCCGCTCAATTTATTTGTCAAAAATGGCGAAACGCTGCTGACATTGTATCGCGTTTTGTTTTTTTAATGCTGCAAATATCGCGCGAAGCTGTTTCGGCGGCAATACTACGGGCGGAAAAAAAGAAATTAAATACGCAACGATGCTAAAGTTTTTTTCGACTACGAGTACGATTTGTTCGAGTCCTGAAAAGACCAACGAACGAACACGAACATGAACGCAAGTTTTCCACGCTCGGTATGTACGAGTACGCCGCACAGTACGCGGTACGCAGTACGCGGTACGCAGTACGCAGTACGCAGTACGCAGTTAGCAAGGTAAAGTTGATCGTGGCGAGTTGGAAATTCGTCTCGCAAATGCGCGTTTAGTGCCGTGCGCTTTTTCACCGCCCTACATTGGTCGCGTATCTCGTAAACATCGAGTGCTGTGCGGTGAGCAGCGACTGGCCGATGATCTGGTCGAAAAGATGGACGCTGGTGGTGGTGGTGGTGGTGTAGCAGGCACTGGAGATAACGCCGAATACGTACGTACGTATCCGGCAGATACGTACACAGTCGCAGACATACGTATTTTGAAAAAAGATGAGCTGCGTAGCAGTAGTAATAGGGCAGGTCCAGGACACCAGGACAATTCGTTGAAATATACTCTAAATCATTACAAAAATCACAATTCTAAAATTTTCATAAGTTTCTAAGCAGAAATATTCTTTATTTATCCACCAAAAAGCACAAATTTTCATTGTTTTTTCCTACTATTTTATAGGGGTACAAGCGTTCAGCTAAGATGATAATTTTTTAAATCAAATATTTACCTATTTTAACCCTTTTCTCAGACAGAAATCACCAATCCATAACTAAGCATTTTTACCAAGGTAGGTATACAGCAGAATTTATCATATATTATTCGAATCATTTTTAGTCCTTTGAAGAAGAAATTCATTCGTTCTCATGAGAAAAAAAGGCGAATCTCTTCAAAATTTTAGTTCACCTAGGTCACAAAATTTTTACATTCAAGTATATGATTTTGAGATAAATTTTCAAAATTTCAACTCATTTTTTGAAAATTTCATCCATTTTTTGCATTTCAAAACTATATCAATGTACCTTCAGATTTCCCACTTTTTTATGGTAGTACAACTAAAGATTTCCTCTAAGACATAGGTAACACAGCCAAAGGAAATTCTAACGCAGTCGTGATTTTTTCAATTTTTAGGCTATATTTTACCATTTAGAAAACCGGATTTTTCATTTTTAAGTCAAAATTCGTCATTTTTATTCAAAATTTAAAATTTTTTAAAACCTTAGTAACACCTAGCAGAGTCTTAGATTTCTCAAAAATGTTATCATTTTCAATTTTTTAGGTTATATACCCTCATATTTCTCATTTTTTTTTTGTCAAAATCTTCCATTTTTTTCTTCAAGTTAACTCAAATTGAGTTTCCTGACGTAGTCTAGCGCAGTCCTGGTTTTTTAGTTTTCAAGTCACATTTTACTAAATTTTTTAAACACTAAATTTTCATCACAACCTCAGTGTTCTCATTTTCAAGTCAAAATTTCTCATTTTTAGTTAAAATTCACCATTTTTTAAAACCTTAATAGTAACACCTCAAATTTCTAGCGTAGTTCTGGATTTCTCATTTTTTAGTTCTATTTTGCAATTTTGTTTCAACCAAAGTTTCCATCATACCTAGAAATAAAATTTTATTAAAAATTTATTCTATGTAAATGGAGGTCTACAAAGATTTTTTTGTTGATCAAAATGAATTTGATTCTGAAAATAGTATACCATATTTAAAGATCCTGTTGCTAGAACAAGATCAAAATATGAAACTTTAATGGATCCATTATCAGAGAAAATTCAATATTTACCTGAAGATAAAAGGAAAAAATACACTAAATTTATGATAAATATTATCGCACATTTGAGCGCTTTATCAAGAATTATTGAAAGAGAAATAAAAGATTTAAATATACCTGAAAATGATTTGAATTCAGACGTTGAAATAAATTGTATAACAAATTAATATTTTATAATTTTGTCTTTCAGCTTCCTCTTCTGAGTCGAGATCTGATTCCAAATCATTCTCTCTTATTGATGATTTATATATCTCTTCCTTTTCTTTAGTTGTCTCTTTTTCTTTGTTTTTATAATTTTTGGTATAAATAATGTATATAATTCTCTTCTTCAATTTTTACTATCCATTTTTAGGAAATTTAATTACTCTTTACTCATTATTAATTTATATTGGAAAAAAATTAATTTTCTATACCCTCATCAGCTTTGGTTTTTGAGTTATTATTAACATGAGCAGATTTATCCGGTAGACTATTATCTTCTTGTATAATCTCTAATTCAGACTCATTTCCAGATTCATATCCAAGATAAGGTTCAAGTTCAGCTTCAAATTCAGGTTCAGAATCATCATCAAAAGATCTATAGCCAAATATAATTTCTATATTTTTAATAGCTCTAACAATAAGTGCTCTATATTCTTCAAAATTAAGCTCATGGGTTTCCATCTTTATTTTGCTTGGCAAATTAATTGA
>FIZR01001635.1:0-19058 GCA_900060175.1 Ferrisia virgata
TTTTTTTTTTTTTTTTTTTTTTTTTTTGAAGGAGGTAAAAATTTACTAGCGGGATTTCAACTCGATGTATACCACACGCATCCGAGAAAGCAGTCTGATCGACAGTAACAATCATCATTATTGTCTCCACTCTACCGTATTACGCGTCTTATATGTAAACATACAACGAACTAATATCTAACATTAGGTATATGTTACTTATGCGACGACGTTTCTTACTTGGAACGTTGGGTATGTATCGCCGAAGACATCTTTCAATACTCTTCTCTTGAATCCTGAAACGTGTATACATAAAAAAAGTAAAGGAAAATGAGAAAAACAAGAAAAGAAAAGAGCTTTCCATTGCAATACTTTCGGAGCCAGCATTGCCTATTGACCACGTCCTTAGTTGTGGAAATTATCAAGATACAGATTTCGAACATATTCAATCAATTTTTATCAGAGTGACGTCAAATTCTCAACACGAGTTTACAGATAACGATTTTTATCAAAATTTTCTGCCGATTATTTGACGAAAATATCTTCGCTTCTTTTTCAAGAATTAAGTAGATACTTAGCTACAAGTTACTCGAGTTGGTGATTTTTTTTCACAGTTCACGTACCTACTTTATTTGATTTCATTCATTCATCATGCCCTTTGTTTTAATTTTCAGCCTTTCATTTGTTGATTACTACTTTAACCGTTGTAATAATTAGTACATCACTGCGGATTTATTATTACCATTTACAGCCATTCTGCGTAAGTAAACAACTGCGAAAAATGCACCATCAGGTTGGATTTTTGGTGAGAAGCAATTTTAAGCAAATGAAAAATGGAGAAGTGCTCCAAAAAGTCCTTCCTAGAGGTACGAAACAAAGCATGCCAGACTGTATGAATACCTAGACACCATCACACTGCAACATACATTTTTGTAAACTATCGCTACCATTTGAAGGCCCTCTACACCACCGTATGCTCTCATCTTTAGCATAAGAAAATGCAACGTTTAAATAAAAAAATCATCGGTAATCTGGTCATAAATGACCATAAGTGGCCACCATACATGTTCATATATGATCATATACGGTCGATAAATTCCACGTATCACACTATCCACGCATTAACACCAAATTTCAAAAAAAATTCTTCATGATTTAACATGAAATCTACATTTTTTTTTTTCGGTGGTACCTAATGAAAGATTTTCGTAATTCATATTATTTTTAATGGTTTTCGGAAATGCGGTATTTATGAACTGACAAGTTTTTCGAGATGTGATTCTATCGCACGAGGATCCTGGGAGAAAAATTTACGAATGACCATGCATATGCATGATCGTAACTGTTTCATGTAAAATAATTATAATTTTTGTCGACCGTGTATGATCATAAATTATGAACATGTATTCATTTATGACAAGATTACCGATGATTTTTTTTATTTAAACGTTGCATTTTTTTGTGCTAAAGATGAGCATATGTGGTGTAGGACCTTTGTTGTTTCAGGCAAGCAATTTCCAGTGAAGCCAACAACTTTTCAGAAATTTCAACATTCATTAAGACAAATTTTAATTTCATTCCTATTTCATCAAGCCGATAATGATCAATATCTCACTGATCATTTATCCTTGGCCAGATTTTCAACCACAACCATTTCTTTTTTTGTACCAACACCGATGCATCAGATGCTGAGAGAAACCTGATTGTGATGATTTCACAGTATCTACCAACTTACATACGTACATACAGACGTAGTAAAGGTGTAGACAAACCCGATTCTGGATACGTTACTAACTTTTGTGGGACCCATTTTGACTATGCAACACCCGCAAGCAACGTTTTCCTTTTAAACCCTATATTGTTACGTATGTCACACATCCGAGATATTGAAGGCAAATTTTTGTCCCGGCCTCATTTCGCACCGTGAAAAAAAATATATACATATATACGAGTCAATTCACGCTTCTCTCCGCTGAAACTTTTTACTCGCCCAGTTCGTACATGTAGTGTATTATTTGTTGTTAGATGATCGCTTCCGAAGGGTTGCACATCTAACATCGCCTTCGACCATTGTTGGTAGCGACATGTAATGTGTATTACCTAACTATCCGTTGCATACTTCCAAATCGGTACTAATTATTACTATTTTTTTTTTTTTTTTTTCAATTTTTTGAAGTTTGGGAAATTGTTTAAATAAAAGCCGCAGCATATGCGGCACAGTGCTATTTAAACGACTATTTGGCAGCTGTATGACCAGTTTTTATCAAAAAGCATTAAAAGGAAATATCGATGTATGCGTGTACGCATATACACGCATATACTACGTACATAACAAAGTCACTATTGGTTAGTAGGCCTAGATTTCATCTATAGATGAGTAGTATACGTATACACGCATGAATTTACGTAAAAGTATATACCGTACAGTATAACCGTCGTACAGCGGTGTACATTACGGTTTTATTTTTA
Source organism: Ferrisia virgata (assembly GCA_900060175.1). Classification (NCBI taxonomy): domain Eukaryota; kingdom Metazoa; phylum Arthropoda; class Insecta; order Hemiptera; family Pseudococcidae; genus Ferrisia; species Ferrisia virgata. Next base: position 2,449 of record FIZR01001635.1, read on the forward strand.
AATTTTAATAGCAGCTCGCCACTAAAATATATCATTACCAACTGGAAAATGATCGCCAAAGTTGGCAACAATCCATGCCAATGCTGCACGACACTCAAAGTTGAGGATATAACACTCGAGTGTGTAACTAACTACTAGTGGTGTTGGTGGAGCTCGGTTAACCGGTTAAGAAATCGGAGCTTTTTCAAAATCAGGTTATTAGTCATATAGCTGGAGTTTGATTTTGTAATAAGCAAAATAACCAATTTCGCTACCTTCAAAAACTTTCATTTAAATACCTACACGCGTTACTCTATTTTATTTATTTTTATTTCTAGTTGATACCTATCTATCTGCCTGCCTGCCTGCCTACCTGCCTACCTACCTACCTACCTACCTACCTACCTACCTATTTAACTACCTACCAGAAAATTATTGCGTTATTGGTTATTATCTAACGACTTTCTGTTACTTATTGTTGTTTATTGAAACTTGTTAAAATTATGTTCAAGCATTACCCATCTAGCTGTATTATATGTAGGTACTGTTGGAATTGCATGCGACTAAAAATGAAAAATCATTTTGAAGATTTTTACCGAATAACCTCCGGGTTACTGTAATTGAAAACACCGGTTAGATCGGGTAATTCTTCCTGAAAATGACGGTTACTCCGGTGCAAAAATAAATCTGTTTCCCACACTCTCGGTAACGACATTTTGCACCAGCGACACGTACGGTAACGAGGTACTCGTAGACGTTTTTCAGTACAAAGAAAATTTAATTTAATTTATTCGTGATTTTTGCTTGAAATTCGTTTTATTCGAAATAAATTTGGATAAAAAATTTTTGAAGCGAAAACTAGTTACCGGGTGCTCGGGAGTCCGTATCCTTAATTTTGAGTGCCTCGAGACATTGGCAAGGGTTAATACTCGTATAAACTTGGAAAACTAAAATTTCGAGGATCATTTTCCAGCATGTGATGTCACATTTTATGAATATTTTAATGGTGTATCGCGATTAAAATTCAAAAAAATGTTTTTTCACTGTCACTCTAGTACGCTCAAGTACATGATTATGCGATGCCTTTGTAGTCTGTACGCATAACTCGCAAGTAATCGCAACTATTTATCAGGTGCAACAAGATGTAATACCAAGAGTAGGTATTTTTTTTTTATGCATTCTTGCACACCACACCATTGGTATCCACTATATGTCCAACAAGTATATCTAGGTATTCATATATACGCTTAGCTACAGCTACCTAACGTATATTTTCATGAAATACCTACGCGCGCTGCGCTTACTTACCATTGGATAAACTTTTTTCTTCGTCTCCATCTTGCATAGGTTTGTCTGGCATATTTGTGTTCGCATTCGTATTCGCATTTATGTTTTCGTTCGTGTTCATATTCTGCATGGATTATGGCAATGCATATACACGACCATTATAAATTAACCAAAGTACAAATTGATACATAAATAATAGCTACCTAGCAGTAGCAGATACTTTAAATCTCTAAGTAAGTAAGTGAGTAAGTACGTTTATGTAGGCCTATAATCTTACTGGTCAAATCCGAATTTCAGACAAACGCGAATTGCCTAGGCCTAACAGTGGTTGATTGATATTATAGGAATAACTGGTATATATCGTAATGAAATCTGTCCAAACTAGTTCAGTTTGTGAATATTTTAGACAGCAGTTGTACATTCGATAGGGACCAGGGCAAACTAGAAACGCTTATAGATGAATCCTGAAAAATGGCAAACAGTGCTTCAGAGAGATTTTTAGAGAAAACAGATTTCTCCTACAACAACACCGTGTACCTAGGTTGAACCAGTTTGTCCTATTCCCAATCGGATATACTAATTTTGCCCAAGATATTTGCAGGCTGAACTAGTTTGTATAGATTTCGTTAAAATATACCAATCATTTCTGAAATACGAATATCACGCGCCCTTACCAGAACGTCTCAACACTCACAGCAGGATGTTCTAGTTTGGCCTAGGCAATTTGCGTTTGACCGTTAACATTATACATGCACACGTAGGCAGACTTTAGGGAGAGGGAGTAATGTGGCGCTTTACCTCGCCGTGAAAAAGTTTTTAGTGACTAAGAATTTTACGAAACGTATTCAAATTTTGAAAATTTTGTAGAATTTAGAATCAATTCAGTTGAAAATTTTCAATTTAGTTTCTCGTACAATTCAGGAAAACTGAAGTTGGAACTTGGAGAAGTGCAATTTTTTGTTTGTGGGAAATCGTATCGATTGTTTTTACTGAAAAAAAAAAATTGAGCTTTTACTCCTTCCAAACTCTGCCTACTGGGTGGTTTGTTGATGTTTGACTCTCTGCCTAAAAATTATACATGTTTATGTAAGTTTGTAACACCGCACAATGTGAAATACTGAATGATTTGATGTAGGTACTTTTTACCAAAACCTGCAAAAATCTACAAATGTTATGCAAGGGCTGGAATCAGACATGAACGGACCACCTAGTACATATGATTGTGATATTGATAGAGATACGATACGATACGATACGATGCGATACGATGCGATACGATTCGATACGATGCGATACAATACAACTATGAACTGCGACTGCGACACTAAAAAGACTGAAATGTATTGATCTGTGTTTTTAAGTGTGTTATGTGCAGAGGTATATGATTACTGCATAGATAATTGAGCGTATACTAATTGTAAGCATAAAAACAAGACGAGATTTTTCAATAGAACACACAGTTCATTTTTGTGAAATGCACGTGTGGAAGGAATATCAGATTTGTTTGAGTGAGTATTCTCACCACATCATCGTCAGTTTTTTTCATCATGCATACCTACCTGTTACACTCCAAGTCCAAAATTATACATTTTGGAAATGGTACAGGTGATAGTGTACCTACTACGCTATGTTTGGAACATTTTTTGTAATTATTGCTTTATACATCATATAATGCACAATTCGCGAAATGTATACCTACGCCGTGGTGCTCGGACCACGCTACAATATTGTACAACTTGGTAATGCCAAGTCAGGAATAAACATTACCATTACCAACACTATGAGAGTAGCCAACTCAAAAAAATGTGTGGTTGCAGGACAAGGCTTTCCAAGATGCTCATATACACGGGTGAAACTAGGTCAAAATTTTAAGAGGTGCTTAAGTTCACTTCTTTTTTTTTTTTCTTTTCAACAAAAAATTAATACTTTTAAGGAAGTATGGGCCGAAAGAATTTGGGGATCCAAGCTATCTCCATCTATACCTACGCTCGTAAATAACAAAATTTTTAGTAAATAAACGTGCATGTGGAGAAAAAAAATGCTCTGAACTATTCCCACTGTCATAATTCAACGTCACGATGTAATAAGTGATTCCTTCAAAGGCGGATAGATTCAAATAGGAACGAGGGTTTTCTCCCAGGGGCTTCTTTGTTTGAAATCTGAACGAGCGTTTTGATTTCACTTTCATCAGTTCAACAAATTTGAAAGAAATTACGCAATTCTTACCAATAGAAACCGAGTCGGGACCTTTGTCAGAAAAATTTCCACGCTGTGGCTTTCAAGAGACTGTACTGCGACTTATTTATTTCAGTCATCAGTAAATTTGCGTTCGATTCGAACTTGACACAAAAAAGTTGTACAAAGTTGTAATGTGGTCCAGACACTACGCGACTAGACCAAAATGAAATTTACATTTCACGAATTGTGGATGCATTATGCGATGTACGTACAATGTACAAATTACAAAAATAGTTTAGACACATCGGGGTTGGTGCAAAATCACCTGTACCATCCCCAAAACGTGCACTTAAGCTAATAAGCAAAAAAGTTCATTGAATTTTCATTCGACCCCCATTGCAGGCGAGGTGGTGATTTTGTTTTTGATAGAAAGCTCTAGATAAGTTCGTACATAGCGAAAGAGTGCTTTAGATTTAGGAGGCGGAGGTGCATTAAAATTCAGATATCAGACTTATGGAAAAATGTTTTTTTCAATTTAAATCTTATGGTCCGAACCAAATTCAATTCTTTCATTTTCACCACAGGCTAAGTATTCTACGAAGGTCTTAGTTTCAGACCAAAATATACAAATTTCCCTTACAGCTTTCGAAAAAATTCGAAAATTTTTCAAAATTGGATCATTATTATAATTATCGTGATAGTAATGATTTGAAATTTTTTCAGTTCACGTGCGCTCGTATTAAGATTTATTAAACTGCATCGTCAACTCGTATTCGAAACATCACGTTGAAAAACATGTGCCCAATCCTTGTAAATAAAAATTTCAGTTCAGCGGCTGATTGGTTGAACATCATCATCAGTTCACCATAGTCCAGCTTGAAATTCAATACTGTACTGTGAAGGTTGATGATTTACCATCAACAATACAGACGAGTTGTCGATGTATAAATAATTAACCGACTCCGACACCAACTGTGAACAGTTCCCGTGATGAACTGTATCGTACCGTAATGCACCAATCCTTAAAATTTGTTTTATATGTACAAGTATTTACCCCAAAAGCGTAATTATTCACTTTATAGTATGGTCCAGGCTTCTTGACGTCGAGTCGTTCGCTGCGCTGAAAGCCGAAAATATTGCCTCCGTATTGGTCAAAAATTCGATCATAAACGTTGCTATCGTATTCTGCAATACATACCACAAGTAGGTATAAATGCAACGAACGCGCAATATGGTACGTAGATAGAGATACCTAAGCCTACGTAACTCTACGCATTTATCTACGATTTATCTCACTATCCGACATCACATTTTGTAATCTATGAATTGCCATCATATTGCAGTAATAAGGCAAGAGCTACAGATAGTACGGCTCTGGACCTTCTTGTTTGAAGACTACCCGAGATGTTTATTATTTTAGCGGTCATTTTAGCTGTTTAAAATTTCAAAAATTACAATATCGTAATTTTTAACAAAAAGTAAAAAAACCGCCAAAGACCTAAAACAAAAACTGCCGGCAAAATAATGAAAAAAAAAAAAAAGATTCCCAATTCGAGTTCGGTAGGTCAAATTATCCCCATCAGGGTACTTTATAGGTAGGTACGGTAGGTACGGTAGGTACGGTGCATACCATATTATTATTAGGTATATGTACGATTTTCGATGTTTCTCAATTTCGCGAATGCCGATGGGACTTTTTTCAAAAAATTCTACGAAAAATTGAAAATCTTAAATTTACGCTACAATGTCGCGTAGAATGCCTAGATAGTAGATACCTACAGGTAATTTGATCTGCTGAACGCGAATTCGGAGTATTGGCCAATAATTTTCTTATTTCGTACGATTCGTTACAATTTTTTGAAATTTTGACCCAATAAAAAAACCAATGGCAAATCCGTGTTCCGCGAGTCAAATCACCCACACCTAAACACATCACGAGATATTGCTGGGTAAATTTTGAATTTTGAATACACTGTTTCGTTTTCTGTGAAATTTCGACCATACAAACCGCAATTGACCAAGTCTGAAACAGATCTAGGTACACGGCTAAAAAATTTGGGTGGAGGTTTCCATGTGGAGGGGTGACGCTTCGTCGAGCCCATTCGACAGAACTTCGTATTTTGAACCCATTTCAATGCCTATTCTCGGCGCTAAAAATAGATGTTTTCGATTTTTTTGAATTTTCACTAAAACCGGTTTCAGAGCCGTACAGTCAGAAATGGGTCAAAGAACGCCATACTTGGACGATTAGCACGCTGTATTGTGGAAGTCGATATGCGGATTGTGGAAATACCTGCTACCGCATCAGCCGAACCCTGCACATGTACTTGCTCGTAGATGCGATGTTTAAAATTGTGATAATTGCCGACGGCCGACAAGGACAGCTGCGTTAACCTATGTTTGTAGGCATTACAAATTTCGACCGCACGTTCGTAAGTATTGCGCTGTCCTGTAGTCGCCGGTCCGGTGCTTTGCACTGGGTGCGAATGGCGATGTCCGACCAACGTAGGTATGTATACTTGTTGTCGACAGTAATATTATCAGTACTGATTGGTATGTATTTAGTCGTATCGCGTACCCGGTTTTTTTCCCAAAGTTATGGCGCCAGCTTCGCTATAAACCTTGGCGGCATTATCGTCGACTTCTTTTTTGCCGTTGAATGCGCTCTGCAGCGAAAGTAATTGATCGTAAACATCTCGGCGATCGTCTTCATCGTTTTCTTCGTCGCCGTCTTCCGATTTGGAGGTGGGAATTTTTTGAACGTTGGCGAACTGCTCGTCGGACAGTTTGAATTTATCGCCTGCCAATGTCAATATGTTAACTTTTAATACTCGTAGATACCCGCAATAATGTAGGCAGGTGCGATGAAGCGTTCCCTTTCCGCTTGTAAGGTTCATATCGATGTGGTGTAAACGCTAGATAAATGACTCGAGTTTGTCTAGATAGGTGCAGGTACTTACGATTGTGAAGCGGCAAGTACAAGGGTGTGCCTCTGTAACGTGACGCGGTGGACTTGAAATTTTTCTTGCGTACGTGCGATTTTTCCAACGTCGACGATTGCGAGCGCAGCTGATTCAATAACTCGTTTTCGTAATCTGCAAAGTTGAAAGTGAAAAGTGAACGTACGTAGGTAGGTAGGTAGGCTGCGTCAGACCACACCACACCACACCACACGAACAAAAACTATCGTCGTCATCTTGGCGTTTTGTTTTTTTGTTGCGATACTTGGTAGCTAGCGATCGTACATAGGGTAGGGTAGGTATTGGAGAATCAATCGAGTACGCGATACACCGTAAACACCATCGATTCAATACCAACCGACGCGCATACACGTAGTTTAAGAACGAAAATTTTTCGCAAATATAGGCGTAATCCGATACGATACGGTGCACCAACTTACCTACAGGTTTTTGCTGCGATCGGCCGGGTTGACGTTGGCGCGGTGCAGCCTGCGATAACGCATTCGACTGGTCGTCGGGCGCGTATTTAACGATACCCTGGTTGTCGACTGCGACAGTCAGCGGTGAATTCCGACCATGCTTGACATCCTATGAACACGGCGCAAAATTTCAAATTACATCATTACCAGATTACCAGCTAGTGTAGCGAATTGCCCTCTCTACCTCTCTGAGACCTCTCTACCAATTACCAACCTGGTTCGAAAACGGTTGGCGAAGCAATAAGCGTTCAGGATCGTTCAACTCCTGTTGCAAAACCCGATCACATAGCTCGCCGTCGCTGTCGTATTGTATTCTGTACATTGCGTAAAAAAAAAAACCACAAAACAGGTACATTAAATCGTGGCCATATCAAACACTAACGTACGTGTGCGTGTACGTGTACGTGTGCGTATGTTGCCTAGATAATAGCGTGTGTGCGAATGTCTTTGTTTGTGCCTGCATGCTGACTGGTGCGGCAACTCATTGCACGCCTTTTTCTATAGGAAAAACAGATGCGCATTCTTTGGGAGGTATTTTTGCAGAGCATCCTTATTTTTTGAAGTGGATGTCGGTGTTTGATCAATTCGTCGATACATAGACCTACTTGGAATGAAATTTAATTGCCGTATTTTCCTAATTTACTTATTTTCTTAGTGGTACGCGGTACGCGCCGACGTAGGCCGACATAATTTTACTTTAGCCTACCAGCTGCTACCCGTAAAGCAATTTTTAATATCCAGCGATAAGTACATAAACGTAGGTAATAAGAACGTAGGTAACAGTATTGAAGAATATTATTAGGCGTAGGTACTTGGTTCTGATGGTGTAAAGCTGCGTTTGTACTACGCATTGCGTATACGAATGCTTCCACGTGAATCCCAGTTGTCGCAGTTGTTGTAAAGTCTGTTTCAGATTTTCTAAATCTTCGTATTTGAATTTATATCTGCCACAGATAAAAATTTATCAAATTAAACGCGGGCGTACTGCAAGTTGATCAGCGGTACGATGGCGCGGCGTGTGTATGTCTATTTACATATCGACGTACCTACTAATTCCAATAGGTCTTGACCCACAAAATTACCATTTTCGATTAACAATTGATCCTATGATATAGACAGTGAAAAAGAGAACACGCCCAATCGAATGAGAATGGCCGTGCAAGCCTCGCTCGAAAAGTTTTCGAATTATTGTAAAACGTGAATAAAAATATAATCAGTTTTTTGTGCCTTCTGTAAAATTCAATTTTTGGCGTTACAACCCATTGGAATTAGTACTTACGATAATAACGAATACCTGATATGTATTAATGCGTGTTAAATAGACGTGGCTAGAAATATAGGTATACTAAACACGAGTAGGAATATATATGCATATGTATTTATGTATAATTCATTTGACTGTCAGTTTAGACAGACCGCCGTTACTTTTCAATAAAGTATTTTCTAAATACTAAGTCGTCGATATGTACTTGCGTAGGTACACCACCGGTACACGAGAATAACTAGGTATAAACTATAGCCAGCTTCGTAAGTTTTGTACGAGCAAATGGACGCTGTACGATGGCACATTTTGCGTCACGTTCCGTTCCACTTGGACATACGGTATGCTATAACGTAAATACGTACGTGTAACGGAATAGCGGTCAGACGGTGTGAACGAGCTTGAAAACTTTATAAGACTCGTGCAACTTGTTCGGGTGGGGCGGGGGCGGGGGAGGAGGATAAGTAACGACGATTATGATAAACTCGATGGTGTAAAAGCGATGATTCTTGCAGGCTCCAACTGGCATCTGAAATTTCATCAGGCGCACACACCAATAGTAGCGATAAGAGGGCGAACGAGTCATCCTAAAGAGGAGGGTGGGGAGCGTGCCTACTTTTCACAAAAAATTTGACGAAATAGACGTACTTAACCAGAGCGAAGTCGAGGAAAAAAAATTGTTAAAAATGTAGAAATAAAGCATCCAAACAAGCGAGAATTTTGGGTAGGCCTACTTGGGGATTGAACGCTGAATTCTGATATTTGTTCACGTACGTGTACTGTCTTGAAATCAGTGGGAAATATTCGAATAGGTTACTTGTAAATACGACGATACGTACTACTAACCTCGATACCTATTCGTTTATATTTGGCTGTGTCGCGTATAAAGGTAACAATTAAGTTTGTACGTAGTTTTGTCTGTTTATTATTGTTTTCATTTGTTTACATTACAACCCACTTTAAATAGCGTATCGCATATTCCTTCACGTGCATACGGCTCAGTGTAGCACCTGGTCCTGGTCGTATACATTCACTTATTCAATATGCGGTAGCAAAATAATTTATCTACGATTAGCGTAGTGTGAACTTCTACTCACTTGAATAAATTGCGCGCATCGAACGCGTATTTGTAAACACATCTTCCGAATGCCGAATCTGGAATGCAACATACAACACTGCGTTAGTGGTACAGATACAGCATGCAGATCTTCAAGCCTAAATTTACGGTTAGCGATGCGACGTTCAACCATAGTGGTGGCATCATACGGTGTGCGCGTGTACGTGACACTATTGAAGCGTCGCGTTGGCTTTCCGCGTTAACCAGCTTCAAATTCACGCGAAATTTTTACTCCGAAACGCACTTGCCTATCTCATAACTGTTTAATCGAGCGAGTGACCATTAGCAGCACAAATACCCAAAGAGAAGAGATGGAACTAGTTAAAACGATCGGACAACAATGCCTAACAGGTCGCCCACTGGATATTATTTTATTTTCCGCCACACTTCGACAGAATGTGGTACAAAAAGTGAAAGAAACACCAATTTTTTTATAGTGTAACTTACGGTGCTGCCTGTGTGAGAACGGGTAGTAGAATTTCCTCATGACGCTCCGTGCCTGTTGTAAAAAGTGACTGAAGAAAGCAGGACAGTTCCCACCTCATTTGTTGTGCATGGATCAATAACTTGAAAGCAATGCTGCATCTTATTTTACAAAAACACATATCCAAATACAGTTTTAGACTTCTCCGCACCATGAGGATAAACTGGCTACCGCTGATTGATTTAAATGTCCCTGAGCTCCGGCATCCCTTAAATAAGACAGGGATGCTAAGAGTCTCAGTTTGCGCTAACAGACAGCAAACAAGATAGACACGCGGAACGTGGGTGACCTGAAGATGGCTGGAAAACTCGCCATGTTTGAGAGTGAGATGAAAAGGCTGGGATTCCTAATTCTTGAGATAGGTAAAACTCATTGAAGCACAAGTGGTGAATTCGTTTCAACCAATGGGGATTTCGTCTCTTCATCAGGAAGCAATTACCACAGAGGCATGGTGGTCATTGTAGATGGAAGGTACAAGCATCTTGTCCTAGGAGCAAGAGCCATAAACACTCGAATAACCATAGTTGGGATAAAAACTGCTCAAGCCATTCTGAACGTTGCGCTGATATATGCCCCAACAAGCACAGCATGCAGCACCAGAAAAATAAACTGAAGAATTTTATCATGATTTGGAAGAGGTGATAGCGCAAGTACCAAAGAATGATGTTCTGATGGTAATGGGCAACTTGAATGCCAAGGTTGGACAGCCTGATATCAGCAACAGACATTATGGGATTGTACGAAGCTGTGGCCTTGGAACTATGAATGAACGCGGAGAAAGATTGCTTCAATTCTGCATGAAACAATATCTTATTGTGGAAAACACCTGGTTCCAGCAACACATGAGAAGATTACATATGTGGAAATTACGTGATGGTCATACCAGAAACCAAATCAATAGCAGTCTAATTCAAAAGAGACGGAAATCAATGATTTTAAATGCCAAAACTTATAAGATTGGAATAGAGGAGTTTGAATTGGTGGTGGAAGAATCTCAAATCTCAGATCTACTGCCCTGGTCACAGCAGATGAAGAAGAGTTGGCAGAGCTGATCAATTGAGTGAATGCAGTGAGTGAAGAATTGGAACTTCGCATCAGTGTTTCAAACATTAAAGTTATGGTTATAGATCAAGATGAATGACTTCTACAGTCTGATGTCCAAAAAAAATATGAGAAGGTCAACGCTTTTGTTTACTAGAGCTCCACTATATAGGCCAATGGTGAATCTTTGGCAGAAACTTGATACCAAATCGCTTTCGAAAAATCAGCAATGGCCAAACTACAAAATATTACATGTAATTAGAAATTATCTGACTGAACAAGGAAAAGGTTAATCACAACCCTTGTGTTTTTTTGTCTTTTTGTATGCAGCAGAAACATGGACATTGAAAGCAGATGACAAAAGCAAAATAGATTCCTTTGCAATGTGGGTCGGTTAGTCAGTTACATCAACCAATAGCTACTTTGATTTGCGATAAGTAAGGCGAGTATCATTGAACTCCATCCTATAAATTACTGTGGGACCTCGAGTATGGTGCACGCAAATATCTGTGCAACGTATCCGCATAGCATACCTCTTCTACCTACTGTCTACTCGTCAACTATCACCGTACAGATTACCTAATTACCAATACCACACAATACCCATGTAGATATCCAGCTTCTATACCCTAGTAGAGGAGCGTAACCTGGTGTCAACTTTTTAATCGCATTGTTGTGAGGGCAGAGCTGTTAAGTTGTCTGTCATAAAATAAACACCTCAGTACAACTATCAAACAAACAAAAGACCCAAGTCAAGCGGATATTTTTCAGTCATTTTCAATTTTATGGCTTGTTAATGGGCTTCTAGACGTTTCACAATTTCGAATGTAGGAGAACACTGTGCTTGACTGCGAGACCCTACACTGTACATTCGCAGTATGTTGAATGCGCCTCGCCCACTGGCTCGCCCTAGGCCTCCTGTCTTTGATTCCGTATCCATATACTCACCGTTATAGCACCATTCGGTATTTGCGTCACATAATGAATCCGAGTACAAACATCCTGTCAGACATGAGAAAAACAGAAACAAAAAAAAAAAATACCGCGAATAATTAAAATACGTGTGTATTTCGTATATTGAAGGTAAATTGAACGTGCACATAGGTAGTACTTAGGTATGTAGCTTATGTACTTGTTAGGGTGTCTGTGAAAAGAGAAATTTTTGATTGTTATTACGTGCCATTCAGTACATGTTGGAAACTGATCCGCAGAGTTACAGTCCTTCCGGCAGCACTCAAAGTTGTAGATATGACTCTTGAGCGCGTAATAACATTTCTCATGGATGATACGTCCGCGGGGGCAAATTATTCTTGTACGCGTTCCCCGTTGCAAACGGAAAACAAGTACCGTACTTATTTATTCGTATTTTTCACGCAAAAAGTTTTTTTTTTTCGTTTACAAAGGCACATTTTCACAGTGCGCTTCAATTGAAATTCAAAAGTTTCTCTTTTTGCTTATCACCGTCATCCTAACGCACGTAAATGTAAGGTTAGCATAAATGTACAAACAGTAAATATGTAGGTAGCTAGATATAGGTATTAGGAATCTTATGTAGGTACACGTAGGCAAGAGCGCTTATTGTTGACGGGCAGTGTAGCCACGTCCGCGCCCTATCTACTCTCATCTTGGCGTGCTCATTATCTGCGTCTGTTTGAAGCCGATACTTTTGAAAATCCTGAATGCGATACGAAAACTGGCTCCTGATTTAGCGAGTATGTATTTGGTGACTTGCTTTTCCGCTTTGCACAGTAAGTACAAAGTACGCGAACACACTTATTCGTCCACCTACCTACCTACCTACCTACCTACTTAAATAATAGCGATTTGATATAGCGATTCACAAGCGACTGGCGAGTCGTGCAAAGGGCACCAAAGTAACGAAAAGTAAAAAACTGAGTAGACCTAAACATGAAGCAAACTGAGAATAAAGAATAAAAATGAAACGATAAGATGGCTGAATGGCGTAATTGGGACCTGCGTTTTGTACATGGCCTGGTAAGCAATTATTTGTAGTTAGAGCACGCCTCGACGCCTACGATAATATCGTGTATTCTTCTTTCTCTCCTCGCCGCATCACATCGCATCGCACGACAACACTGTCGACGGCGTCGGTAGTCTCATTTTCGCGAACACTCGCACACTCGTCGTACAAAAATAACGTTCTCACTTCTCCGTTTGTTTACGCAATACCCATTTCCTACGTCCAGCTTTTCTTCAATTCGCGTGCGTCTCGGAAATGAAAAAAAAAACGCGCCAGCATCATTTTGCGAGAAAGAATATGCAAAAGCTTGGTAATAAAAGCAGCCGAATCAATTCTTATATTAGTTTCAAAAAATCGTACTCGAGTAACGCAGCCTGCACCCTATCACTATCACTATCACTATCACTATCACTATCACTATCAAATTGAACGCGACATCGCGAGTAACGCATTACGAAAAGATACACCGCTAGACATTATGTGCATTACGCAATACCCGCTTTTTCGTACAAAAACTTTTTGTAGAGCCTTCAGAACGTCAGAAAAATAAGATAAATCGATTCGCATGGTCGATATCAGGTAGTAACTCGATTTTCTCCGTTATTGCATCAATCAAAAGATCAAATTTTGTAAAATATAATTATTTTCGCAGTATTTTTCAGCTGTATAACGGACATAAATTTTTAAAAATTCGCCGAAAATCCAAAAATGAACTTTAGTGGCCGAAAATTTGGTTCCGGGAGTTTTTCAATATGTTCTTTCAAACTAGCTAAGTTTCGTTCAAGTCGCAGCCGGACAGTCGAGAAGGTTCCTCTTTGTAACGTACGAATTAGATTGGTTATTTTCATCATCAACCAATCAGGTGAAAAAAAGATTATCAAATCGGTTGCGTCAAACGGGCAAAATTGTTCACGATAAAAGCTTCCAATTTTTAAGGTAACTGGCTGTATAAATCGGGTAACCGTTTATTTGTAGATCTGTAGTAGTATCACTCTTCCACTGCACCTGTTGCTGTTTGACCGCTGTTACATATGTATATACGTCTATATCTATATGCTCGTATATATATTTGCTATTTAAATCCTGTAAGCGGGTTAAATTTTTCCTTACATAACCATTTATTTGACGTGAGTATGTTGATGTTATTTTTGTCACGGCAGAGATGAAGAGGAGTTAAGGCAGCTTGAGTGTGAGTGAGGGTTGTCAAAGGGGTTAGGTCACAAAGTAGCCAGCAGGAGGAGCGGGGTCTCCTAGTAAAGATATACGTATGTAACATATGCGTGTACTTGGTACTTACCAACATTTGCTTCGGCGTAGACCAGTTGTAAAGACGGCAGCAACAACAAGACGAGCCATTCGTACAGCAGAATACGCAACTGTCTCTCGCCTCGTCTTCTGCTCATATCTGGTTACGGTATGTAAAAAAAAAAATAATAATAATAAAATAATAATAATAATAATAATAATAAAGAAGAAGAAAGAAATTACATTAACCAACGGCGCGATTATACGCAAATAAATATATCTATCTACGAATACAATGCACAGGTGATGTACAGCGCAATGATTATTTAATTACAGGTAGGATATTCAATTTACGATATAAAATTGTGCTGCACTACAGTCGCAGTTGAGTCGAGTTGTGAGTATTGGTAATGCTCGGTAGCTTGATGTATGGGTAACTTGATAAGTACACAGTAGGGTGGGCCGAATTTTGCTTTTTTGGAAATCTACACGCGGCGGGGGTCACAATAGTTATGAAATGGTCTCAAACGCATATGACGAAAACTTCAGCCCCGTAACTCAATTTTTTAATCTCGTAAAGCTCGCTGAAAATTTTTTAAAGAGTATGTTTACCGGCTGTTTCCTGCATTGGATGTGCTATGCTTACGAAATGGCAAATTTGGATTCAAAATTATCTAGTGTGATAATTGCACCGATGCGTCAACATAACTGCAGGTGAATTATTGGCAATTGTAAAAGTCACGAATGTGATGCGAGTTTATGTACTCGTACCTACTGTACTATACTATACTATGTGAAAGAACTGGCCGTCAAATATGTACAGTAGGTATGCTCATAGCTTTCAGCGTATGCGTATGCGTATACGTGATGGGGGTCGTGGTTCAGATTGCTGAAGAGAGGGTTTCGGGCTGGTTCTGTGCGCGGGTTCGCGACTTCGCCTTCGCAAAAAATGAGACAAAACACTCGCCTTCTACTCTTGTAATTTTGAAAAATCATACCAAAAAAAAAAAAAAAAAAAAAAAAAAAAAAAAAAAGGGATACATCTGCAAAATAATCTCAACAAAACAGATGAGAAACGGCCAGCTCGCCGGCATGCTCAACTATGTTCTTCCACATTCGAGAGATGCTTTCTCTAAGATCTCGGTCGCACAACTGACGAAGACACCGAGTGTCTGGCTGGCTGGCTGGCTGGCTGGCTGGCTGGCTGGTACTTCAGCATTATCACATTAGCGGTTTTCTCGCTAGTTCCAGCCGGTTTCCGAAAAATAAATCTGCTAAAATTAGCAATCTAATGGTTATTGGGATTCCTAGAGGTTTTAAACGAAAATTTCAGCGTAAATGTAGCGGGTTTGTTAAAAAGTTAATGAGATACAAAAATGTTGAGTTTTTGAATGATTATCTAACTTTTTCTTTCAAAATTTTTGCATCAAGTAATCAGTAGTTTTGTAATTCGTACTGACTGCTGTAGTTTGAACTTTGAATCGATAAAATGAATGATATTTGAATATAAAAGATGAAAGATAGGTGACTCTACAGTCTACACCAATGGGAAGGAGTCCAGCATGGTTGTAAAATTATCGAGGAGAACTGATGTAAAAATTTTATCTATTAAAAAAAAAATTCAATTCAAGGACTGAAATTCGGTTTCACCTATCAGTAATTTTGTCGATGTTAAAAAATTATTAATATTATTATAAAAATCAAAAAAAGGAAAAATCAGTTGTGCCTCGAGTAATTTAAATTTCTATGATTTTTTTTACGATTTGTAAATTGTGACAAGCTCTGTGAGAGCCTTGGAAAATCAGGTTAAGCTGTAAAAAATCTATTTTTTTTTTTTTATTTTGATGCTAGGATTTCTCCTTTTTCAGTTGGTGTGCTTGAAAAAATTTTAAAAATTTTTCAATTAATGTTGGCCTTATAATCCTGCAAGCCAAACATCTTGTTTTTCAGCTCTCCTGAACAATTTACAATTTGCAATTTGCGGCTAAGCCTAATTTTCACAGATTGCGTTACATTTTTTGAAGTTTCGTGTACACGAATGTGGCCATCATATTTGGATTTCGTTGTTCCTTCATTGCAGGTCGCTAAAACAAAAAATATCCCTTTCTTCGGTTTTTGGGGTTAGCAAAAATCCTAGCGGTTTTTAAAAACTCAAACAGCGGGAAATAGCGGTTTTTTTACATTAATCGGTTGGCTGATACGTCACCATGCGTTGAGGCAAGGTTGTTATCGCCTTACCCCAGTCGCACCATCTCCATATACGGCACAATATTCCGTATATCAAGAGAACCCGGCCAAACAAATATACCGAGTGGGTTGAAATTTAGGACTGGTTCAAAAAGTTGGGGTACATATACCTATTTCTAAAACCACCAGTTTGCTGATCCGCAGCTGCTACCTTTGAGCACAATGAAAGCTCAAAAGTTAAGCACTTTTGCGAACTTTTCTTCGAAGAGGTTGGTGGCTGAAACTGGTGTCATTTGATAACAGTTTTCATGTTGTATTCGAATATGCTAGTCTGCCGGGAAAGGGCTAAAAATCAAAAAATCTCATTTTTTCGTTTTTTTCGTTTTTTTTTTTTTTTTTTTTTTCGCAAAA
>FIZR01001638.1:0-15110 GCA_900060175.1 Ferrisia virgata
TCAACATTTTTACACAAATTTTAGTAAATTTTTCAAGCTTTTACATTTTTATACCTTTTTTTTTTTTTTTTTTTTTTTTCAATTTTTGACATGAATATGTGGAGCTGGGAGGCATTCTGCGAAAATCGTCAAGTTTAACCGTCACGAAGAATCGCCACGTTTTTACGAAACGTTTTTTTCAGTGTTGCCAATCACAATGATTTTAAAAAAATGGGAAAATTTAGCGTAAGATTCCTTCCTGATTTTCGAAAAAAGAAAGTTAATTTCTGCGCTCATTACTCATTTTTTTCGTATTTTAGTCCATTTCCACTCATTTTTCAACATTTTTTTTCGTTGATTTTTGATCAATTTGTGAAATGTTTTTGTCAATTTTTTATCTAATTTTCGATGATTTTGAAATTTTTTTTTCATAATTTAGGTCAATTTTTAACAATTGTTTTTTTAAATAATTTTGATCCTTATTTTACCTGCTTTTCCACATTTTTTCTTAATTTTTGATCAATTTTCCGCATTTTTTACACATTCAAGGTCAATTTTTTTACGTAATTTTTCATAATTTTTTTCATATTGTAAGTCAATTTTCAGCCTGTTTCCAACTTATTTTCGTAATTTTTGTTCAATTTTTGGCACTTTCTACCCATTTTTGTCAAATTTTTACCCAATTTTTGATAATTTCCAACAATTTTTTTTCATATTTCAGGCCAAATTTCATCAATTTTCGTTAAATTCTTCCCAATTTCTACCTATTTTTCGACATTTTTTCATCATCTTTACTGATTTTCCATCAATTTCTTTCATTTTTTTCCCCTTTTTTTGATAATTTTTAACCTTTTTTTTTTTCATAATTCCGATGAACTTTTGCACTTTTTACCCAATTTTTGATAAATTTCAATTTTTTTTTTTTTCATATTTTAGGTCAATTTTTGCTTATTTTTCAACATTTCTTCGCCATTTTTATTGATTTTCGACCATTTTCTTCATTTTTTACCCCTGTATAGTTAATTTTTTACTCACTGTTTGATCATTTTTAATAAATTTTTTTTCACATCTTAGGTCATTTTTTACCGATTTTAAATATTTTTTCTTTATTTTTGTCAAGTTTTCGATGATTTTCAACGATTTTTTTTCATATTTTACGCCAATTTTCACCAATTTTACTCAAGTTTTTCTCAATTTTCGATTATTTTTAACAATTTTATTAATATTTCAGTTCAGTTTTTACGCATCTTTCAAGATTTTTTTTTCGATTTTTAATCAATTTTTTGCACTTTTAACACCTTTTAGCCAATTTTTTGGTTTCTTTTTCGAAGATTTTCAACAATTTCATTCAAAATTTTTTTTACCCATTTTCTGAATTTCATTCCTGAATTTTAGTGAACTTTCAGTTTTTGCTCTTGTTTAAACAATTTTTCACAATTTGTTTTCATACTTTAAACATATTTATGTAATTTTCAGCATATCTTCATGAATTTTACTGAATTTCCTGCACTTTTGCACAATTTTGTCCGTTTTTGTTCACTTTAAAACAATTTTTCGCAAATTTTCTAAATTTCTATAAATTTCTTTCAATTTTAAACAAAATTTCTCCGTTTTTTTTCGAGATTTTTTTTTATTTTAGACAATTTCTTATAATTTTTAAACCATTATACTGACCTATTTTTGACGCTAAACTCTCAAATTTGCAATCAACATTTTTCCATCACATATCGATTTTGTTTTAAAAAAAAATTCTCACACGTAATAAATATGACATTTCTGAATAAAAATAGCGTTTCTAGAAGCATCTTTTTCCGTTGAACTCTCTCAAACATGAGTTTTGAAAAAGAATCTCTGAACTATTTCATACCCTTCCTTTTTCATATGTATTAGAATCGGCAAGTGTATGAGGAAAAAACTAAGTGATTTTTTCAGAAGGTCTTCTGGCTTTGGAGACAACATCTAATCCCTTGGCTCTGGCACAGCCCGTACTGGGCTAGGATTGAAAATAAAAAAACATTGATCAACGAAAAAATTCACTTTTTTGAATTTCAAAAACGTTCTCTTGAAAAATTTCTTACCACCTAGTGCCCACCAACACTAATACATTTACCCACATTTATAACCATTTTTAATCCAACAAAATGGAAATTAAAAAAAATAAATAAAACTCATTAAACAAGCATAATATACGCAGTTTTCCACAACGATTCTTCTTCTCGTCAGAGCAACGCAACAAAGGATACACAATACACATCGATGCAAATATTTTGCCCTCAATTAACAAACATCGTGTTTGTGCACACGTGACCTAATCCATCAAAAATTTACGGATTATAAATGGCGAAATTACTAAATAATAAGTAACTCGAGCCACTCTAATTGATAAAGAACACACTGGAATTTTCGACAAAATCGACCATGTTTTGTCATAATTTTTATGTACGAATATTTCGATCAAAATAAGTACAGCCGGAAACTTTTTCTTTATTCTTAATTTATTATACACGCAAATAATTATTTTTTTTTCACATTAAAAAAATATATTGCGATATTTTCCTGCGGCTAAGTTTACATTTTTACAATAGGTATACTCGAGAATAATTTCAAATAAAGGTATCGAGGCCGTTTTGTCTTTTCTTTCTTTCCATTAAAAACTTTCTTATCTTTTTAAATGTACCATAATATCTGAACGAGGGGAACTCGAACACCTACCAAAAGAAAAGTTATGAAATTCAACAAAAAGAAATAGGTTAGTATTTGCGAATCTTTTATTCTCTTTTAAATCAACGGTTTCGACTGAATTTATCATTTGGCAAATTTTGAATTAATCGATTCGATCGTCTTAAGAACAAACAGTTCAGCACATATCTAAATCGATCAATGAAAAAAAGTGTACGGAAATGAATTTGTTAATACTAATGCCGACCAATGGAATATTTCATAAAAAATATGAAAAAAAAAGCATCGCTTCGGAATATTTTTCTAATCTAAATTTCGTCACATATAGCAATGATGAGAATTGAAAAAAAGCAGCATTGTGAGTAGGAGAGCTCAATGGGGCTAAAAAGTCGACCCCCCCCCCCAAGCACATCTAGGGTCACTGCTGACTGTACATACATAATTTTAATTTCTTAGCGCAATTAGGAGGAGAGATATGCGAGGAACAAACTTTAAAAATTAGAAAAATCAACCAAAAAACCATATATTTTAGGCGGGGGGGAGGGTTTGAAATGAGGTTGAAAAGTCGAGACCCCTCAAAGGCATATATAGAATCCCTACTAAATGTACATCCCAAATTTTAACTTTCTAGCTCAATCTGGAGGGGAGTTATGTGAAGAGCAAACTGAGAACCCCGCATTTTTGGAACTGCGAAGGGGTGCAGTGGGACTGAAAAGTCGAGACCTCCAAAAGGCACATTTAGCGTCTCTGCTGAATGTACATACCTAATTTCAACTTCCTGATTCATTTTTGAAGTGTGACAAGAAAGGAACATCCCCCTTTCAAGGTCAATAAGGGGGAAAAACCTCATATCTCCCTTCCTAATTGACCTAGGAAATTGATTTTTGAATATGTTATACAACTTTAGACTTTCTATCGATTAACTCGAAAAGGAACGAATTTTGTGTTTTTGGCCCCTCAGTACCCCCTCCCCCAAAATGGGACGAAACTGAATTTTGACTCAAGGTCATCCTCACTCATATATATTTAATCCGCCGGCAAACTGAGCAGATTGACCGAATTGGAGAAATTTTGGACAGTATCGAGCAGGGTAAGAGATTTTAATGTTAGGAAAAAAAATGAAAAAAATGAAAATCAATATCTAACATGGCTAGAAATTGTCTTAATGGTCTTCTGGAACCCCAGAATGGATTTTTTTGGTATTCCCCCCTCAACGCCCCCCCCCAAATTGGCCGATAAACTAATAGCCTGGTTTTCATTGAAGAGATGACGTAGAAAATCCGTCTAAAAATGCAAGATAGTTGCTCTGAAATTACTACAGAAAAAATTGAACGCTCGATGAATTAAATTTTCAAAGAATCAGAAACAAAGAAGATTCGCATTCATGAATGCCTTACAAAAAGTTAAATTTAATTTGGAAAAATAAAAAAATTAAAATTAAAAATTATCTGGATAAAAGCAGAAGGTGATATCAATTATTGTATGTATTTTCACACAACTCCTTTCAATACTACACCACTCAATCTGAGGCTATAATCAAAATTGCGAGAGTGAGAATGAAAATTAGGCCAGAAAATAAAACAAAATACATAATAAAATTCGAGCTGAAAATTAATTATTATTTTTTTTTTCACGACAGCAGAAAATGATTTTCCGTACAACTTTCGCCTCTCGACACAACTACCAGTGTGCTGCTGAAATGAAAAGCCAAATTGCAATAAAAATTTTTATAGTTTCATTTCGAATAACTGATTTATTCGAAACCAACGCGTTCAACTTGGTACATACTCATTTATAGAATTTTTAATCGATACTCATTCTTCGCAATTCATTTCTACCTTTTTACATAGGTCTTAGGTACCTCTTTACCTGTACAAATATTCATTACACTTTACCCACGTCATTCTTAATAGGTAGTATTTAAAGGTACTACGCGTTAGTATCGGGCAAACGTTGAAATTACAACCGAAAATTGTAGGTACCTACAAGCGACGCAGCGTTTATATATTTGTAATATACAACTACGACAATTCATCCAACCATCAAGATCAGCTCAAACAGAAACACACCAAAAAAAAAAAAACAAAAAAAATCAATACGAGGTATTCTTCGTCGTCGTAGCATGTAAAAAAAAATTAAAACCTCGCATCTACATGTAATCCACGCACTCGGTTGAAACGCCATAGCCTGCACCCTCTCTGCTCGGTAATTCGAAATATACGTAGACGTACGATCGTTCATTACCTCTCTGAGCTACGTCATCTTAAAAAACTCTATCCTACACAAAGGGCGCAAAACCAATAAAACTAGCAAATAAAAACAATGATAAAATGTGACTAAATTCAACATGTAATTAAAGATGCCTAAAAAGAAAAAAAAAAGGCAACCCCACCTTTTTATTAAAGGCATTTTATCGTCGTCTTCTTTGCATTTTTCTCATTTTTATTCAGCTTCCACTCATGTAATCCGTATGAAAATCAAGTTTCGTTCATTAACATGACTTTGCCATTAAGCGCACGTAAATGAGGATAGGGGACGTAGAGCGGACGAAATTTCTTCTGCTTATTAAAAATTGCCGCGCGTCTCGCTCGTTTGCGTGTGTGCGCGTGTGTTTAATAGTATTCCGAGACTCTTGAGATGAAAAGAGAAACCCTTCGTTAAATAAGAACAGAGATGGAAAAATCGAGAAAGAAAGAAAGAAAGAAAGAAAGAAGGTTTTCTTCTTATTTTACATACATATAGGGGATTTTTATACTAAAAAAAAAAAAAAAAAAAAAAAAACCCCCCAAAAAAAAAAAAAAAAAAAAAAAAAAAACACACCCCAAGAAACTTCTAAAAGCTGACTAAAAATGAGACGTGCTTTTTTCCTCGTTGCTTTTATAATTAAAAAATATCGCCTATATCGATACTCGTGTAGTGTATATGTACGTATCTACCTATAGCTAGGTAGATACGTACGTAGGTAGGTACCTATTATGCATATAGGGATACGAGTAGGTTTAAACTAAAATGTATCTATCGTACGAATAAGAAAAACCAAGCCAAATACGCTTACGCAGTGAAATTTTACATGGTTGAAAGTTTACAGCTCATAAGGGAAAAGAACAGGTTAACTTATAAAGTCGTTTTCGCCATTCTGGCCGGTCAATAATTCACGCGTAGACTTCTAAGATATGGCAACTTGGGACGGTTAATCGTACTCAAACTCGAATAAACGCTTAAGTAAGGCATTAATGAATTATTTTCAGCAACAACAACAACAACGTTAAAACTAAATGGAATATTACAAAAATTTTCTCGCTATTATTATATATGTATCTCGAGTAAATCAATGTAAATATTACGCATTATCATTTGTTTGATGTTAAAAAAAAAAAATACACACTTACAAAATAAATTTTATGTATTGTCATATCAAATTCATCTTACGAATAAAATCAAATTTAACGCGTTTCCTACTTGTGTAGGGATACTGGTATATTCCAACCTGGTACCTACCTAACTCGGATAGTATACTTATGACTTTATTATTCGCTTTTCATAGTTAATACGCCGTATACAGGTATAAACATAAAATCATACGTTTATTACTCTCAGCAACACAGAAGCGAACTAAATCAAAATCTTATAACACCAAATAATAACCCGAAATGCCACTCAACGTCGGAACTTTTATGTTCAGTTTCGGTGTTAATGACCAGAATCGTTAAGATATACTTCTTTACAGCGATGTTCACATCGAACATAAAAATTTCATATACTTAAATAATCAAGTACCTATCACGTTTGATGATCATTTCAATCTTACACATACGATCTTACACCCTTGAAAATTCGAAATTAGATCGAATCAGCGAAGCCTATAAGGTATCGAAGGTGTTCTATCACCGTTGATGATGACTCATATGAGAGATTTTTTCATAATTTGACCAGTCGAGTTAACACGATACGTAAAAATTTTTTAATAAATGATAAAAATGTATGCTGTATATTTACTATTTCCTTGTATTAACCTAGTCAAATTAGTATTAAATTAAGGAAAAACTTATGGATAAATTTTTTTTTCCTATGATTGCAGTACACCACCCTCCTAAACAATATATCCAACTCTGGATAAAATCGTAATAGAGCATCTCGCCATTTCTGCACCCTAAACGAGTGTTTTCCTAACAACTTTATCCCAAATCAAGACACAGAAAAAAAATTGAATAAAAAAATATAGGCCCTTAAATTTCTAAGAAAAAAGGTCATCACATACACACCCTCTCCCAAATTTGAGCCAAAAGTTGGTGACGTACAGCTACCAGCAAATTTTACACCTTTAACAATGACCAAAATAAGGTATTAATTATGGCCAAATAATAAAACTAACTTTATTATCGTATTCAGTGGGTTCGATTTATGCGAAAACGACACCAAAAACACCAACCTAGGCATGGCCGAAAAATTTGTAAGAAAGAGGTACGCCTGAGTCCCAAAACGAGGCCGCGAAATTTGGGCACGACTTTCCTACGATTTTATATCCGCATACATAGTAAATATACAAAATTTCATAACTCTCTCTTTATAAATTGTTCGACTTAAAATTGAATTTCTTGGAAAAATTGAAATTTTTTCTCATGTTTAAAGTAAGTTGGAAAATAAGGAAAAGAATGCTTTTCGACTAATTCAGACGCGCTGAATACGAATCCGGTGTTTATTTTTTGCTCGAAACTCTCGTTCGCAATTTGGCCCTTTGCCCCCCCCCCGCCTCCCTCCATGAGCCCATGCTCACAATTCTGCGATTATGTTCCTTAGCAACAATTTTGACGTAATCTAATATAAAATTTCAAGCTGAGCAACTTTACTTCTATTTATTTTTAGCGTATTAGTCATTATTTTTGAGGGGAAAAAAACGCATTTTGAGCATTTTTCATGTTTCTAAAAATGACTAAAATTTCAAAAAAATTTCTAAAAATTATACTCTTTAAAACGTATATTTTGATGAAAAAAATGTCATTTACCCTCTTACGGTTCGCTACTGCAGCCATTCAATGTTTTCTTGTGTCAATTTCTCCCACACCCCCCCTTCCTCCAGAAATGGAAAATTTTGGAAAAATTCACGTCGATAAAACCATAAACTGTCTAAACATTTTTTATTAAAATCATGATTTTTCATCAAATACGTACGCACAAATAAAGAGTTTTTTTCCGAAAAAATTGTTTCCTCGATATTCTGAGCAAGGGAGAAGGGGCGGGGGAAATTTCTTCGACCATCACACTTTTAAAGATACTCATTGAATTTTATGAAAATTTTGAAAATCTGAGATCAAGGGTATTTCGCTTATTATAATCCGGGAATATCCTTTTTTATACGGCATTCCTGTCAATGATTGAAAAAATGTGTAATAATTTTTTTTATTCGAAATTTTTATATCTCATTTAGGAACAAAGTTATTGATAAAAAACGCCTTTAGATGGAACAAATATGGAAACTGAGCACAGGCGGAGTCCCAACACAGAATTAGCCCCCCCCCCGCACCGAAAAATCAACAATAAAGTGAAGTAAAATCAAAAAAAAATTATAATTTTTCAGTTCACAGATGCCTTTGAATACTTATTTTTCGACTTCCTGATTTTCCTGCAGTAAATTTTCTCCTCATATGTGAACAGAAGGGTTAAAAGCGAAAAATTCATCAAAAAAAACACCCATCACCTTTTTTTTTTAGTAATAAAACAAAATTACTAAAATTCCTCCCCTCCCCCACCCAAAAAAGAAATTGGCGGAAATGCTCCACCTCAATGTTACCCGATTTTGGATGTAGTTTAAGAGATATTAAATTACAATCGCGTTAAAAAAAATTTAGCCATCAATTTTCCCTTCATTTAATTATTTTTTGCACTAATTTGACTTGACCATATGTTTCCCGTTCCTCATTCAGAGTAGCAGGAAATGTTTAAAATGTCCACGCACACCGTACAGTGTGGCGCAAATCTACGCCTAGGCGAAACAAAAGAGAAAATTTGGAAATATTGCAAACATTCAATATTTTCTAACCTTAAAATCTATAAAAATTCGACTGTGAGAATTAGAAACCTCTTATGAGTAACCTCCAAGCGAATTATGAGCATTCTTAAAAAAATTCAACCTCTGAGACCTCTCAGCTGAATTTGGAGGGTATATCGAAATGAATTCAATTTTTTTTTTTCAAGATTAAAAAGGGGAGGAATTTAATATCTCCCCTTCTCATTGCTGTAGAAGACTCATTTTTGGATATGTTGTACAACTTTTGATCTCCTATCGATAGATTTCAAGACAAATCATTTTGGCGATTTTTGCCAATCAGCATCTCCTTCCCCAAATTTGGACACGACTGAATTTAAACCCAAGGTCATCTACACTCATATATATATCTAATCTACGGCTAATGTGAGCATGCTGACTGAATTTCAGCGATTTTTATTAGTATGAAGCCTAATAAATAATTTTATCTTTCGAAGCAAAAAAATGTAACAAATGAACGTACGCTCATAAATACTTCCAATCATTTTATAGGACCCTGAAATGGATTTTGTTGATACTTTCCGCCTCTCTGCAGATACCTCAGGTTGATAGACTGTAATACGACGTAGAAAACCAGGCTAAAGAGTAAACAAATAAAATCAAAATTAACTTTTGATTTTCGGATCCCTGTTGCTTATGCCATTTCAGTGTAAACAAAAGCATAAATTTATCGTGAAAAATTTACTGACAAAATTTTTAAAATTACAGTGGACAAAAACACGAGTACTTTTTAAAAATAAATATATTCTGTAAGCAGTGTATCAATTCACAGCCTAGTTCAATGATACTGATTACGAAGTCTAAATTAAACAGAACAGGTTATTTAAAACTTAAGTTTTCTCCTTGGATCTATGCATTTCAAAGGTATACGAGTATTACAGAGAGGCATGGAGTGCTTAACCCTTACAAATGTTAGAAAAGCCCTCCAGAATTCTCACGTATTTATGCTCAATATCGTGCAAATGAATGGAAATTTCCCAACACTTCGGAAATTCAGTCTGTTCTATTCTTTTTCCCATACAAAGTCAATCAACATTAATGTAGACGTTCAAAAGTGAAACTATTAGATGCCCGTGAATCATAGTAGATAAATTTCAACTCTTTTCACGCACAACTATGTAGCAGAATGGATATTTTCAACAGTTACTCATTGGTGATTATTTTTCGCCATAATACAAATATTTTGAGCTATACAAATTACGTATTTGAAAACTCTTCACCTATCGAGCTATTTATTTTGAAGAAAAAAAAAAATACTCAAAATTACTATCTGAAAGTCGTTTTCCTTTGAACTAAACTCGAGCAATAATTTTATATGTGTAGAAAAATTCACACGAAAAAAGAAAACAACTAAGCAAATACTACAATCTAGAAATTCGCATCATATTACCTAAAAAATTCGAAAAAAGATTAACTTTTTTTTAATGAATACCGTAGGCCATTTTTTTACTTTTTTACATTTTCAAATTTTAATTGCATGCAGATATAAAAATTCAAAGAAGTTTTTGGTTCGAAAAATGGTCAAAGTTTTTCAGAGAATTTCTTCAAAAGCAGATAAATTTAGGCTGAATTTAATGCCGCTAGCTGTTTGTTTCTCATTCTTTTTATTTTTATTTTAATTGAATTTAATACCTTTTTTTTTTCGAACGACCGTTACATTAGATTCAAGTTACCGATCGTAATTAAAATGATGTCTTAAAAGTTCAAGTATGACCTTATACAATTACTGTTCTATTTCGAATAATTTATTCAAAGTGAAAATATTTTTACAGTAGGCATCCTAGTAATAGTGGTTAACTGATCGTAAACGAATAACGAATCGATCGCGACTAAAAATATAAAAATTCACTCTTTTGAACTTCAAAAATAACAAAAATAAAAAAGTCTTCTTTTAAATAGAAATGGTAAAAACCAGCTTCGAGTGGCAAAAAAAAAGCTATAGTATACTTTGGAAATATTTTCGTAACGATTCCTTTCTAAAAGATCATTTAACGGGAGCAGTTAATTTTTGCTTTTTTTTTTTTGCTTTCGCGGTAAATTCTCAAAATAATGGATAATGATTTTTTTTTTCAATATTTAAATTGCATGTCTAATTTTAACAAGTAGTATTGTAATTCTAGTATCAGTTAGAAGAAAAACAATTTTCCAATTTAACCTCGGTCTTGGTAACGCGTATGTCGAATTATTTTGCAATTAAAATAATCTCCTTAATTAACGCCACAAATTACGTAACATATAAAATATCAACCACTAATAAAAACCAACCGATTGCTTTATTTTTCAAGGATACACGTTGTTGCGTAGGTATCGGAATAAAATACTATTTTTGGAACCAATATAAAATAGATGTTAATAAAGTTGCATATCGAAATCGCCTGAAATTTATATTCTCGTCATTAGAAATATTTGGAAGAGTTTTTCATCGATGGGATAAATTTTACGAATTATTTAAAAAAAAAAAAAAAGTTTCTCTATAAAAATATAATCGAAATAAATTCCATTCTAGAATACGATCAAGTAATCGTCAACTTCTCAGCCATTATACTTTTACATCGGTTAACGATCAATGGACAGCTAAACATTGGCATAAATTCATACCTACATTTTGGATATTTTAAAAAAAGAAAAGCTTATACTTGGAATAAACTACAGTACATCTTGGAGAGAGCACATTCGAGCTTGCGAGCTTAAAAAAGCTTGGCGGTAACGACGTCTCGCGTCGTCGTCGTCGTCGGCGAGGAAAAAAAATAAAAGAGAAGCGGGAATTACGAAAAACGTTCATAAAAGAACACGTAAAAACAATCGCACACTCGGAGCTATCTTTAGACGTGTATTTAAAAAAAAAAAAAAAGAAAGAAAGAAAAAGAACGAAAGTTTCGGTCGGGGTTGATTAAAAAAAGATGCCCTATATTTTCAACCCTCATCTTAAAACCGTAGTTAAAAAGACGAAGAAAGAAATATTTGTATGGTACCGTATACGTAGCCTAATATATCCCCCTCGCCTCGACACGTCCATCTACGCGCCGTTAATTTTCTTTTAGGAATCTTTTATCTTTGTCGCGCACTCATCAACCCCTTTTTTCTGAAGGGTGCTTTCCCACTCTTTCTGCGTGTAACGCCGCATCTTAAGTTAAAAACATCCCAACGACCTATTCTTTTACTTACATGGAAATTCCCCTTCACTTATCTCTTTTTAACTCATATGCGTACCATAACTCCGTCTTCTTTCGCTTCTTCTCGTGCGCGCTTCTTTCTCTTTTCTTTTTACTCGATTCTTCTTAACGTTGCGAAGCAATCGTTAAAATCTGGCCATGCAAAATGAAAATGAGGAAAATATAAATGAGAAACGAGTACGAGAAGCGAAAAGGGGAAAGCGGTCTATACATCGCGAAAAAACTACCACGAGGCAGGGGCTCATTCTTTCACTTTCCAACAGGGTATTTTTTTTCCTCTCTCTGTAGTCTAAAACTCATTGTCGCGTGGCAATTTTTTAATGGAATTTTTTCTTTCGACGCGCGTCGTTTTTTTTTCTTTCTTTATTTATTCGTCTTCTACCGTGTTTTTTTTTTTGTAGGTATACGTAATTTTTCGATTTTATTTTGTGCGCAGAAAATTTCCAAATCAAAACAATTGTATATTTTGTTTCAGTGTCGTTCGTACGTAGGAAAATCGAAACGTTCGGATTTAAATGATCACTTATCCAAACAAAGATGGTTTTGTGAGATAAAAACAAAAAAAAAATAAATAAATTACAAACTTCAGACATGGACATTAGACAACAAACACCTTTGTTAATCACTGGTCATAATTTTAAAACAGGTATTCGGGTAATTTAACTCAACGTAGGTCTAATTCCAGTCATGTGATCAATATATCTAACACCTCCATGATATTGTATACCTAGCACCTACCTACCTACCTGCCTACCTACTACATACAGAAATGAATACAGCCAGGTAATCAAATAAAAATCATTCATTCGTACCGTGGACCATTTCGTACCTATTTTGTAATTACGAGTGGAGTAGATATTAAAAAAACTACCTCAGCTGGAAACAATACGATATGATAAGATCACCAGTGTAACTATACTAAATATCATTCTTGGCATACCTGAAGCACCTACCCCTTGGGTAGAGGAAACAATCAGTACACGATGACCTATGTACATAGACATACCATCAAAGTACAAAAAGTAGGTATAGTCAGTCCTACATATGTACACCAAACTACCTACCTACCTACCTACCTACCAATTCGAAAAATGTAACGAAGAACGTTTCCAATTACGCGTTAATGAATTCGAGACTTCCCCGCTGATTCATTTCCTCACCCTCGGTTCACGTCTTTCTTACAAATTTCCACCAGCGAGTATAACCCGTAGCACATTTTTCTTATCATGTACGTGCGTTTTTCCCTCATCCCATGCCTTCGTCAAGCGTCCGCTTCCACAACACTAATTGCAAAGGGAATGATTAAAAGAAAATTAATGCAAACTTCTTCTTGCTGCCGCTTTTCAAAAACGAAAAACGAAAATCTTATTTTAATTCAAGAGTTTATCTTCTTTCACATTCTCCAATTTAATTCCGGCATGGCAGTTGCCTGTTCTTAACGACAGCGCGCCAAAATCTCTCTCTTTGCTGCCATGTTTACTTCTTTTTCTCCTATTTCCATTGCTTTGAAAATTAAAGAGAATCGTGTTTGCTTTAACAAAAAATAAAACCGAAAATGAAAATGGCGAAGAAATATTGAATCTCGAATTGGTTTATTTTCTTTACAATCCGCGCGAGTTTTAAAAGATTGGATATCCATTTAGGAGAATAAACTAAAGAAAAGTCGCGAATTAATTTTATGGAAAACGGTTTTAAGCAAAGCAAATACCAATTTCAAATATTGCGTAATCAATTTTATCTATTATCATTTTTTTTAATAATAAATTAGCTCGAGTACTTGAAAAACTTGAAATGCCTGCGGTGAAATTTTACCGATGCGATGCGATGCTGGTTAACGCGCGTTCTATGCATATCTTTCTTTTTTTTTCCTCCTCCTCCTCCTCCTCCTCCTCCTCCTCTCACAATTTTCGTTCTTTTCATTGGCCAATTAAAAATTTTTAACGATGTATTTAGCTAATTTGTCTCGGTCTCTATTATCTCAGACGAGGGTCGTTTACATAATTAATATCTCAGCATAAAAGGCATTCCTGATTATACCATTATTCGTCTGCGAGGTATGATATGGTACATGGTGTACACGAATTTCATTCTGATGCTATTTAAATACATATTTTGAATTTATATTTTGAAAACAGAATTTAAAAAGTTGTTTAAAAACTAAAAAATGTCCCCTAATCCGAAACGAAAATTGCTGGAAATGCTAGATCGACGAAGAGCTTTATTAATCGACCAATACTGGTTTAATTTTGAGACATGCGCCAGCCATAATTATAATTTCTTTTTTAGTTTTCAAAAATTCAAAAATTCACCTAAAATCGAAATATCAACTTATACAGCTGAAGTTTTGGCTACCAGGGCGAGGGAGGAAGAAGGAATCGGCCAATATGCATTTTCGAGCCAACTCAGTTTTTCGTTCAAATTAGAATTTGTAAGTACGCATGATCAGAAAACATTGATAATAGAATTCAGAAAATGAAAAAAATTCAAATAAGACATTCGATAGAAAAAAAAAGTTGAAAGTATACTTTACCCACTCCTCTGCTGTGGAACAACGTCCTCTTTTTTGAAGGTGTACGAAAGTGTATTTTTTATCAAGAAAAAAAGCCAAAATCTTATTTTAAACATCGTTCGAATATCTTCTTGATTTACAAATTCAGTTCTAGCTTCTTTGGTCAATTAAAAGGATTTAAAAAACTGTTTAATTTATTTTTCAAGATCAAAATGTTGCAGAATCCTGAGCTTTAGGTAATTACATATCTAATACAGCCATTTTAGCTCAAAAATAATCCCAAACCCTAATAAAAATACACGAAACGTGGAAATTTCGTACATTGGTACTGTGAAGTATGTATTTCAATACTCCCGAATTTTGCTACAATCCGTGCATATTTTAACCCCGCTTTGGGAGGCAAGAGGGGTGCAAAGTTTGTTTTCTTAACAATTACTTCACAAATAACGCACTTAGGAAAAAAAGTGTCGAAACAAAAATTGTAAAACAATAAAAAACGAACATTTACTGCTTTGACTTTTTTCCCTACGAAGTCGTGGGGAGGAGCTAGGGCGTTCAGAAAAAATTTAGGCAATTTTACCTTTCAGAAAAAAATTTTAGATCAAACAACATATTTTGTTTTTCTGTGAACACTTTAGACCCATTCGATCGCCCTTACAACTGAAAGAAACAGCAATAACAGACAACTACCAAACAATAGAAAAAATT
Source organism: Ferrisia virgata (assembly GCA_900060175.1). Lineage (NCBI taxonomy): Eukaryota > Metazoa > Arthropoda > Insecta > Hemiptera > Pseudococcidae > Ferrisia > Ferrisia virgata. The sequence goes on from FIZR01001638.1 coordinate 15,092, forward strand.
CTAAAATTCCTTAAACTAT
>FIZR01001639.1:0-71315 GCA_900060175.1 Ferrisia virgata
GTTTTTTTTCTTTTGAAAATGACCCTACTTTGAGGACCCATAGCTCTTCCCCCCCCCCCCACTCCTTTGGGCTAGGAGCACAAAATTTTGTATGGTGAGGTTTCAACTTAAACTTAACCATCTCCGTTAGTTTGGACAAAATCCGAGGTACTTTTTTTTCACTTCACCCTAATGTACAGGGTGTTTCAGGGTAAAAATAGAGGATTTCAGCCAGTGACTAGGCAACACATACCAAGTCTACGAATGTATGTTTGTCTAACCTTCGGGCTGCAGGGGCTTAATCTAGTCTAATTAAAAAAACTTATTTTTCCAATTGTATGACTCGAGAACTAAAATATGTAGGAATTTTACATTAGTTCGTGGGTAAAGAAAATTTCACCTAGATTACCATAATTTATACCAAAATCATTAATTTTCAATAATTTTGTTGAATTATTCAAAAATTAAAAAAAAAATCGTCAAAATCGGTTCATTGGGAGAGGCTGGGCGACTGGGTCAAGGTTGCGACAGAACTCTTTTAATATATATATATGTTTTTGTTCCCAATAATTACATTGATGTAATTGGGAGGAAAAAAATTGCTCTTTTCAATGAGGCAAACCTCATCTTTCCATCTTACCCAGATGAAAAATTAAGATCATTTAAATTCTGAAATATAGGAATGAAATTTTGAAAAAACTCAATTTCTTGTCATTTTTGAGTATTAAAATGCTCCTAATTTTTCACCTAACTGAGATAGAGAGATGAGGTTTGCGGCATTGAAAAGAGCAAACTTTTTTCTTACAATAACATCAACTTAATTGATGCAAACAAATTTTTGAATAATTCAACAAAAATACTGAAAATTAATGTTTTCAGTACAGGTTTTTCTCATAATTTCATAAACTGCTCGCTTTCCTCCTTTGCTCAAACGAAAACCAACTACATCATGGTAATTTAAATAGAATTTTTGTTTTTCTCGGATAATTTTCAAATCTCAATATATTTTGAATATTGAGCAGCATTCGATTGAAAAACTACAACAAAATTGGAAAAAAAATATTTTCAATCCAAGCAGATAACCCCCTACGGCTCAAAGGTTGGGCAAATAGACATACGTAGGTTTGGTATACGTTGCCTAGTCACAGGCTGCCTTTACTTCTGCCCTGAAACATCCTCTATGTACTTAAGCAAGTCCAATGCAAATTCCTCTTTAGCAAGAGCTTAAAAGAAGCAAATGCATAAGTCAGCGTCATTTTTATCTACAATTTTTGCATAGCAAATAAATCGTCTCAGAATACAAGGTACACCATAAGCGTACATATATGCACGATAAAAATAAATAAATATAACTAGAAAACATCGGTGAATACAAAAAAATAACTTTTTACACCTTAAGAGATATTCCACGTGTTTGCAATTCCCAAACGTGGTCAAGAATTGAAAACAGAATTTTATCAGCTACGTCTTATGTGGAACAGTATATTTTAAAAGTTACACAAATGAACAAAATTTGTATTCTGATAGTTACATCTGGTTATTCCTTTTTCACTGGAAAATAAAAAAAGAAAAATAAAAAAAGGAACTTCAATCATACCGATTGAATAAACGAGGAAGTACATTTTAAAAGAAAAATTCATTCATAAGCAAAGGTATTATGCACATCAAAATTACTTGAAAGAGTGAGTAGAATGGATCAAATGATCAGAAAAATTTAATTTTTCAATTTAAATGATTTTTGATTGACTGACATATTTTGAGTAGAAATCCTTCAACCGTAGAAGTTAACACTCATTCCCTCCTTCCTCCTCCTGTCTCTCAGAAAGGGTACTATTAGCTTCCATAGTAGAACGAATTGAAAAGAAAAGTAACTTTTCGTTTGTAAGTACAAGTCAAAATAAAAAATTAATCTCCCCTTCTACTAGGTAGATGTATTACAACGTAATTCTGAATCCCGTCAAGTAATTCAGTTTTTTGTCCGAAGTCCGCTCATATCTTCAAAAATTTGTCGATGATTTTCTTACTGCCGAGCACCACATTTTTCGAATTTATTTGATAACGATAGGATCAGATATAAAATTATCACCCTCAGCTTCACTATACCTAACGGTCTCAAAGGAGATTACTTAATCTTCTTGAGTGGTAATCAACTTCGGTTCTTTGGAGCTTATTTTTATTCAGGATGTCCGCTAAATAATCTGCTAAACTTGGAAATTGGACATAACTTGATACCGCAAAAAAAATTACGAATTAGCTGCTTATTTTGAAAATTAAAGGGGCAAATATCGTTTTTTACAAATCGAAATTAGAACGAATTTTCAAGCATGCGAATAGGTAGTTCGTGTAAAATTAAGAATTTTGTTATGTCAATTTTTGGCCTATTTCAAAAATTGAAGGGGCAATCGAAATCAGTTGAACTGAAAAAATTCTTTTTAAAAAAATAACAATTGAAGTGAATACTGAATTGAAAGCAGAACAAATTTTGTTCTACTCTTTTTTTGACCCTAAATTTTTGCAGTTCAATAAAGTAAATTACAACTTTTTTTTTGTAAATCATCAAAATTAAGAGTTTTTCAAAAATTAATTCAATTTACCCTTTGAAGCTAAGAAAAAACGAATTTAAAAGTGTTGCAATACCTCAAAAAGACGAAGAAAATCTTATCATAAAAAAAAAAATACTTCTCAACTTATTACACACTAATGTTCGGAAATTACGCGAATACGAAGTCTATATTAAATTTTGGTATATTCATTTCATCCCGACACTTTTTCATAATCGAGTTATACTTTCGAGTAAAATTTGAATTTATCAACAGTAATATGGTATACGTAGACGTAGATATACGAAAAACAGGTATATGTAAATAGTTCATACTCGCATGTATACCACACGTGGAATGCAAAAATTTACAAAACCTTTCAGAAATACACATCAAAGCTATTCTCAATTTTATTCGACGAATAGAATTACACAAATTATTCGATTCGTTCCCACAGGTCGATTACATATTGTTACGTTTGTATTATTAATCTGAAACGGGGGCGAATTTCTTGAACATTAGGCTTTTGAAGTAGCGCCAAATGTTTTATTCATAAGTGTTAGTAAGTTGGTTATTTCAAAATTTCGAAAATATACACGTTCGTACCACAAAAGGAAAATTTCTAATGAACTTATATGCTTTGAGAATGAGAAAACGAACATACGAACATACGTCAAGATATTAATGATATAATTTACGCCGAAATCGAACTCATCGCTATATGCGAATTAAATTCTATTTAAGTACGCGTCAACGAATTCGCTATACCACCACAGGGTGAGCTCGTCTTATACCCACGTGAAATGTGTTTATATCTTATTCCCAAATAAGTACAGGTATGTCGAGGGTGAAATCCAAAATAACTGCAAATATTTGACAATCTAATTGGATTTTAAAGTTTCGATTAATAACAAAAGAGCGATACGATACGAATAATACCGAAACACGTACTGCATATAAAATAATGGCAACTTATAATCGTACAGGTACGTCTACCTTTTTCCTATCAACTTTGTCAAATTTCAAATAATAAGGTAACCGATCAAGTCAAAAGTACAATTACTAGTACATGTGTAGGGAACCTATTATTTATAAAGAATTGATATTATACATTCAACCAAGTCAAATATAACATCTTAAATGTGTATAGTACAGTAAAACCTCTTATGCAATGCAAGAATACAGGTAATATAGGGTGTTCCGTTTCGTTAGTACTTCCTTCATACCACAAACAGAGCAACTGAAATTAGAGGTATGTATAATGTTTTGCCTATCTTCATCATTGAAGGGGCTAAGATACATGGATCTGATTTTCTCCCCTAAAAATTTGAAGTCATTTTCCAACATTTTCAAGTTTTTATTCAAAAATGTTAGAAACGTTTGGTTTATGCTGAAGTGTAACGTACACTCGTATGGTGTAGTATTTCCAGCAAAAAAATAGAAAGTATTGGTGAAACGGTTCGAGAGATATCGTGAATAATGTAAGAAAAAACACCACAATTTAATAAAAAAATTTCAAAATTTGGCACTTGACTTTGGAAAAAGCTCTCATAAATATCTAATTAAAAATGTTTCTCGAAATAATGAGGTACCTACCCTTCCCTTCCCTTCTGTACTTAGCATGATTACATTTCCTCCAAGTTGTTTAGAAATTTTGGGAGAAAATTTCATATTACAATTTTTTTACTTCTTTCAAAAAAAAAAAAGTTTGCGATGTTTTTTTTCCTGAGCAGCATTGAAGATGGAAAAGGTTCAATGAGACTAAAAAGTCAAAACCCACAGAAGGTACATCTAGGGCCCCCTACTGAATATAAATGTCTAATTTTAAGTTCCTAGCTCTATTAGGAGAAAAATAATGTATCGAGGACCAAACTCAAAAAACTCCAAAAATGAGACAACCTAACCAAAAAACCTCATTTCCGAGGCTGTGAGAGGGTTCAATGGAGCTGAAAAGTCAGACCGCGAAAAGACACATCTAGGGTCTCTATTTAACGTGCATACCAGATTTCCACTTCCTAGCTCATTTTGGTGGGAAGATAGGGGAGGAACAGCACATTTTCAAGGTCAAAAAGGGGGAAACCCCTCATATCTTCCCTCCTAATTAACCTAGGAGGTTTATTTTTGGATATATTAGGCCGTTTTGAATTCTCTATCGATTGACTTAAAAAGGAACAATTTTTGTGTTTTTGGCCCCTCAGCACACGCTCGCTGAATTTTGACCCAAAGTTATCCCAATTCATATCCGCTGTCAAATTGATCCTATTGATGGAATTGGAGCGATTTTGATCAGTATCAAGTAGAGTAAATGATTTTAATGTCCGGGGGAAAAAATAATAATAAAAATAAATATCTGACATGGTCAAAAATTATCTTAATGGCCTTCTAGGACCCCAAAACAGATTTTGTTGGTATTCCTCCCTCTTCCCAACCGCCGTTGGTCGATGGACTGTAATAGCTTGTTTTTCATTGACGATATGATACAGAAAATCAGGCTAAAAAGGTCAATGCAGTATCAGTACCATACTTATCGCAGAAAAGTGATAATCTCAAATCCCATTTCTATCCCAGTTGGGTAAAATACCACGGTACTCAATCCAAAAATTGAGTATATTTTTCAGTAAGGTTAATTTCTTTGACAAAAAATTTTTTTCATAGAATATTTTATTCTGAAAAAAAGTACAAAATTTCATAATAAAATTTTTTACCCAAATTTTCTAACAGTTTGAAGAAAATATTATCGTGCCAAGTGGTGGAAAGTATTACATTACTTCAAGAAAAATTTTCTAATTAGATATTTATAAGACCTTTTTCAAAAGTTGAGGGCAAAAATTTCAAATTTTTTGCAACATTATAATCGTATTTCCCCGCATTATTCAAGATATCTCACGAACTACTTCACCTATAATTTAACTTCTTTTACTGGAAATACTACATCACACGTTATATTTCGGCATAAACCGATATCGCTAGCATTTCTGAATAAAAACTTGAAAATTATTGAATACGACCTCAGATTTTCATAAAAAATCTTTTAGATTCGTGTATCTTTGCTCCTTCCATGATCAAGATAGACAAAACATTATACATACGTCTAACTCAGGCTGCTCTACTTATGGTATGAAGAAAGTACTATCAAAGTGGTACACTCTGTATCGGAAGTTAATTAAAATTAAATTCACGTAATTTTAAATTTATTAACTTTGCTATGGAAAAAAATACATATAGAAGAAATATGAAGATTATATCATGAAAATTTCAACGAAAAGAAATTATTATCGTATTTCTGGATTCCATCTCGAACTTACAGACAAAGCTTTGGATACAAAAGTCACACACTGAATAAGCTATTTTTTTCTCCCATATAAGGACCTTAATAAAAAAGACTTTCATTTTCATTTTCTCGGTACAAAGTACACAGCATACACTATTTTCAAACTCCACGTCAAGATGGATACAATTGATTTTAATCATTCGACAATTTAAACACACTTATCGTGTGCGGGTAAGTTTTCCATTCGAATGCAGAAAAGATACCTTCACGTCGCGTCACGTCGTGTCGTGTACTTTTACATTTCAGCTAAACTAACAAAATGCAAAATTTATAGCATCCAAGTAACCTGATGAAAATGCAAAACTCGAGATAAAATATCGATGAAAAGTTGATAAAACGCGAGAAAAAAATAATCGGAATTTACAACTAGAAAAAAAAGTAACGCCAATATCTTCAAGAATGGCTCGAAGTGTACGTCTATGTACTCATATATATAGAACTAACACACACAGTACGTCGAGTCGTTGTGCGTTGAAAGGCTGTTTACGCAGTAACAAACTCTCCCAATGTGGTAAACATTTTTCCCACAATTGTGAAACAAATTCTGTCTCTTGAAATATTGTACTCGTTAAATTTGGAACAACTTTTCAAAAAACACGTATCAAAAAAGGTCTCTTTCTCTGTCCACCGTACGGTGAATTATTGTAGTCTTGAAATTCAAAGGAAGTAGCTATTTATTTTTATTTTTTTATTTTTTTTTACCGAAGAGTTAACAACGTGAAAAAAAAATAAAAGAATACACGACATATGCACTCGTACCTTTTCGAAAACTGCTTAAAATAGGAAAACGTATCATCACTCAAGGCAAGAAAACTTACACATGTGCGGAATGAATATTGCTGCACTTATTTCATTCACCTTTTGTTATTCGTATTTGATAAAAATGTTTTTACATTTTGACGTTTGGTATTGCTAACATCGGTCAATTTCAATTGTTTTTAAAATTCTTTCCAGCGTAACTTCAATACCTACTTTTGTGGGTGTAGAGAATTGACAAAATTTGAAAGAAAAAAATTGTACCAATAAATCATACCAATTAAATTCCTTGCAGTTTTCTCAATAAGCACGAATTATAAAATTTATTACCGACGATATTTTACAAGCTGAAAAAATTCTAGTTTTACCCCTGTACATAAATATTTTTCAAAAAATCACTATAAATACATATAAAATAAATCAACAAATATGTGTACAATGTTATCGGTACCACGGTGGGTTATTGTGCAAAATACTGATTGCTCATATGATATCACGTTAATGGAGCGTAGCTTTTTCAACGCAATGTACGATTACATGAAATTTTCCAGCCGAGCATCGTAATATGGTAAAAGTTGAGATAAATTTCGACCACATAGAAACGAAATACATATATTCAACTTCTTATTCCATTAAACAAGAAAGGAAAAAAAATTGCCCATATTTTTTCATATAAAATAACATAAATTTGTTTAAATTTCATTTCTACCATCATTACTTATATTACGACCTGTTTCGTTAAACCTTATAAATTTACGAAATGAAATATTTATACATTTGTATTTTCTCGTGATATAAAATTCAAAACCAACGGGGGGCGAAGTTGAAATTTTTCGAGTGCTAAAATTTTTAAAATAATTTCAAATATATGTAATAAGTCAAATTCTAATAATTCATCAAACATACGAAGTTGTCTTGCTTGAATAGAAAAATTTTTAAACGAGAATTTATGCAATAAATACTCAATAAGTGTCTGCAGAGTTGCCTAACTTTTAGGTATAAGTAGTAAGAACAAAAATGGAAATTTTCTGTAGTACACATAGAGGCGAATTCAACGTGCACGTTCGAAATACCACTTTTCCCCAGTAGTGGTGCTGTACAGGCATCTAAAAATTGAACAAATGAGCGATTTCAAAATTTCGATACCATCATCTCTTCAAGAGACGGACCTTGTAGACAAAAATTTTTCCTACAAATTTGGTAATATGCATATTTTAGCAATCTCCGTTATTGAAGGGGCAGCATTCGTTTGAATTTTAAAAGCTCCTTCAAATAATCAAGGTAGGCAAATTTTGTATATGACCAAAAATGCAGCAGAAGTTGCCTACTACAAGGTTTACTATTCAAAACCAAGATTTAAAAAATTTTTAGTTACCAAAATTATAGTTACATGAAGTAATTGGGGCAATGCAAAATGTTGAAAACAAAAAATTCGTTCAAATTTTGGTTTTGAAAAGTGAACCATGTAGTAGGCTACTTACATTTTTCATTATACACAAAATTTGCTTATTTTGATTATTTGATGCGACTTATACAATTTAAACGAATGCTGCTCTTTAAATAACGCAGATAGGCAAAATATTTTGAGCGGCTATTTTGTTATGAAATGTCAAAGGTTCAATGGGATTTTTTTTTTCAAAAAACGTGTTATTTATCCCTAAATGTACCATAAAAATTTCAAAAAGTTTGGAGTGGTGGAACATTATCAAAAAAAATAAAAACTGCCAACCGTCGTGTTGAGACCAAAAAAATTCATGACATTTTCTACGGTGTTTTCGTGGAAAATATGCGTTGCTCACGGGCCTATGTTTTCGATAAAAGGAATGAAAAAAAAAATTGATTTCACTCCAATTCATTTGCTATCCTGAAGGACTGAACCAAGAAAAAGTTTATCATTTTTGAATATGATCATTTCTTTGTGCTGTCGCGGTTTTAACAAAAGAAGATACCTACGATGAATTTCATAAAATTACTTCAATCTGAGGTCGACAGAAAATCGTAAGAATAGGTCCTCAACTCCCCGACACTCATCCCTCCCCTGCTGCAATTGCTTTAATGAAGAGTTGAATAACTGATATTGGTGTTATTTTCATATAAATCTAACCTCCTGGAAACTTACGACCATTGAGCCCGAAGTCATTCTTGAAGCTTGACTTTTGACTCCATCTGACTCCGGAGTCGAGCTTTCACTGGCCATTTAATTGAATACCTCGACTCTGGAGTTGACGAAAGATTCAGTTTTTATTACACCAAAATGGCACCCATAGCTCCAGAGTCATTTTCAAATGTGGACTCCTGACTCCATCCAACTCCGGAGTCATAATTTTTCTTACCTGAATATGGATACTCCGACCTCCGAGTCACTCCGGGTACCTGAATTACTCAATGTCAGTTAAAGTAGGTAGTTTGGTAGGTATACAAATAAATTTCAAATTCAAGTACCGGAGTCAGCAAAAAAACCAACTCCGTATTGACTCCGACTCCGAGGAAATTTTTATGGTACGTTTAAGAATAAATAACACGTTTCTTGAAAAAAAAAATCCATTGCACTTTTGTCATTTCACAACAAAATGGCCACTCAAAATTTTTAAATGCTATAATTTGGTGAGAAATTGCTCGAAAATTTTGAAAAAAATTTTTGGGGTTGCTTTGACCCCCTAGAATTTATACAAAAAACGCAAAATTTCTATCTAAATTTGGCGAAAAACGAAAAAATTAAAAAGAAAAAACACATTTTAGCCCCCCGACCAAAAATACTTGCGGCAGAGATCCAAAATTTTTGCCTAAAAGTTTTCTCATCACGGTTGACTTTTTGGGGTAGAAGCGGTTGAAATCTGTTTCTTAGACAGATTCAGCATTCTTAATTGGCTAATACCCTTTTTTTGGAAGACCATTTTTCTTTTCGAATGAATTAAACCTGTTTACGTTATTTTTTCGTTGCTTTCACACCACCGCTTAGAATTACTCACCATCATTCATCGAAAAATTTGAAATATTGTTACCCCCTCTCCTTCCTGTACAATTACAAACTAATTTTTATGGCTCAAAACTTATCACCAATTTATTTTAATTTTTTCCATTTCTTCAAAATTTAGTTTAAAGACAAATTTATAATATTTCAAAAATTCGTTCAGATTTGTTAAGGTGAGATTTTCAATTTTTTCACAACCTTCGATCAATTTTAGGCCCCATTTCCCGATTTTATTACATTTTCACCGTTTTTACTATTTCTTGTATACCCCGTTACAAATGCTTGGTTAGGTCTACGCACAATTTTCAAATTACGTGAAGATAGATTGAGGCTAAAAATCTAAGAACTCTCTCACTTCAGCCTCAGATTTCAATTTTCAAACCTTGAAACCCTATATTTCGATATGTCACATGCCAAAATCATCACTTGTATTTTGTTCCATTACCTTGCCTATTCCCCTCCTCCTTCGTCGTGAAATCTCTCAGAATTTAATCAACAGGATGCTTCTACACAGCTCATTCCGATCAAATGATTTTCAATGCAAAAAAAACAAAACAAAAAAAATGAGAATTTTTCATTTTTTAACGAGTCTTTTTGAACCCAGTTTGGCAGTCTCTTAGCAACACTGGCAAGTAAACTGGCAATGGCATATTTGGACTCAGCTTAAAAAATACCACTGATTTCAGTCATCAACTTTTTCGTGTGAAAATTCGTGAAGGTTCTGAACTTTTGAGCTTTTTCTGTGGTAGACCCAAAATTGTTGTTTATGGAAAAAGGTACACAAACTTCAATTTTTAGAGTCAGTCACAAATTTCAACCCTCTCGGTACATATTTCATGGCTGTAATCTAAACTTACCAAACGAATTTGAGTAATTTTAGTCGGTATCGAGTGAAGTAAATTATTATTTAGCCTTCGATTGGCGGAAAAAAGTAGAAAATAATTATTTAACATGGCCAAAAACGATCCTAATGATAATTCACGACCTCAGAACCGATTTTGCTGATATTTCTTCGCACCCCGAAACCACCACGCCCTAAGTCAATGGGCCAAAATAGTCTGATTTTCTTTAATAATCATTTTTCAAAAATTTAAACAAAAAAATTAAAATTACTCAATTTGCTTGAACAAGCTTACACAATAAAAATACACCTTCGTATCCTTTCATCACATACGTATCGATATATCGCGAATACAAACGTAACTTCTCAACTTCATCTCAGCAATATGTATGTAATTTCTTTCGTTTTATTATTCAAAACAGAATATCGAGTCGACTTTTTATATTTTACAAACTTTAACAGACCTCCAACTAACTAGAAAAATTTGCCAAAATATCGCGTGTTTTCAGCGAACAGAGTTATAAGAAAAAAAAAATTAAAGTTGACAAAACGATCAACATTCTTTTATTTACTTTTCATCCATGAAATAAGCCGAAGCCAGAAGGTGCACGTTATAAAAATGAAATGAGTAAAAAAAAAAAAAAAAACCGAATTCGTGTCGTTGAAAAACGAATAAAAAAATGTTATCAATTCTTTTCCTCATTTTTATGAATCATGCACAACCGAAACGTGTTACGCGTATTTAATTTCCGGAATATTTTTGCAAAAAAATATATATTTAAAAAAAAAAGTTTCACAAGTTAAAATTTTCACGATTTCGAAGATTTTCTCCTCGTCAGCAGATTTACACGGTACCGGGAAAAATTACTTATTCAAAAATACTGAATCGTTTACCGGCTATCATTTTACGAAGGTATTCACCTTTACAACAGTACGTGAACGTCATCTCTTAAATTTTCCTAATGTCGAGTCGTTTATGGTTGATACGTTACGTTAGGTTACATTATCGATGAAATGTTAAACTTTTTTAAAATTCATTTCTTCGTATTATGATGTAAATTTTTGAATGATTTGAAATTAGCGAACGGAATTAACATGCCAATACGCAGACGACAGTAGGAATTACAAAGGTATTAGGAGAGATATTCGAACGTTAGTCTGCTTCGTTCGACTCTGCAGTGGATATATTGATTAAAACGGTCGAATCGAGTCGAGTAACATAGGTTTAGCTTTTTAATCGTCAAGATTTACCAACATTCAATAATTTTATCCCAAATATCAATATCAATTTCAATATCGCGAAAGAGAGAGAGAGAGAGCGAGAGCGATAGAGAGAGAGAGAGAGAGAGAAAAAAACCATTTTTCGACAGCGTTCACTTAATGGCGTAATTATACGCAAAAACAACGTTAAGTCTGCGGTATGTATTAATATTTTAGCATCAGAAAAAATAAAAACATCGGAGAAAACGATTAGAAAACAATTTCAAATAAAAAGTTACATAAAAAAAAAAAAAAAAAAAACACTTGAAAAAATTTAAAAAAGATTAAAAAAAAATTTCAAAAAAAAAATTAAAAAAAAAAAAAAAAAAAAAAAAACACTTGAAAAAATTTCAAAACATTTACATAAAGTTATTGAAAATTAATATTTAATCGAGCAAATAAATCATACAGGTCGAACTTTACACGCAGAAAGCCACAAAAACAAAAATTCTACCCAAGTAACCTATAAAAAATGCGTAAAATCCAAAATGTTTCGGCATTTTAGAAAGTTTAGCGGGTCAATCTACACTATGTACGCTAATAACTGACAAATTAGTGTAATTTGTATGTAACGTGTATTATCTTAACAAAATATGAACGGCAACTTGGCATATTTTAATTAAACCAGCAATCTCATAGATAGGATGAGTGCAGAGCCAACTCCGCGTATAACACGCACCTAGTTTAAAATCCACTTCTAGAAATTTCGGTAAAACTCTACTAATATATTTCAGATTAATCTGCGAAAAGTTCATTAAAGTATTTTCAAGTAATTAGAGTAAAGTAAACTTGTTCTTCGGGTGTTCACGTATATCAACGAAAATTTCAACCAGCATTTTACAACGTAAAAAAACAATTGCAACCGCGTACAATACATCAAGTACACGATAAACTTATTTAATTTAAAAAACATACAACAGCAACGTGTCTACAAATTAAAATTTAAAAATCGATCATCATAACTTTCTACCGTTATTGTTACTTTAAATATCTACATGTACTTGACGCAAATCGTACAAAATAATATTGTATCCGTACAAGAACGATGAACCGGTTCAATTAAATTATCATATCTTTACATTAATAAGCAGATATACCTTTTCGTAAATTTATAAAGTAAACTCGATCAATAAATCTTGACGTCGATTGAACAGGTACACACAAAATTAGCGTACCTCTATATTTGTAACTAATCCCCAAAGTAATACTGAAAAATTAATAATTCAAATGCAGTAGATATAGGTACGTTCGCGTAAAAAGCTACAAACAGCATTCAAAACTGAACATAGAATCGCTCTGGGGGATAAAAGTGAGGATAAATTCGATCCTTCTTTCCATCATTGGTAGCTCGTCGCACATCTACATAGTCTACATACTTCGTTTATAAACGTACTTGTACCAATAACGGAGTTTTCACACCATAGGGTTAATACAATAAAGCTACACTAAATCATTTTACGCAATAAACTAAGCAGCTTAATATGTCCTGGGAGGCTGCAAGGATTTAGCCATCACTTATAGACAATTCATTCAACGTAATTTGTACATTGTGTACTAAGTGTAAGATTGGTAGGGCAGTGGGTACTTGATATCGTATTTAAATGGTACCACAGTCTGTATATTATACTATGCTACAATCAGTACACAGATTAACTTTTGCAAAAAGATACCCTCAGCAACCCAATTTCATGCTAGACAGTTGGATGAATAGTGAATCTGGAACTTTTTGTACCAGGTGTTTCGCATTGACCTTCCTTCCCTTATACTAGTGATAAGTCAACTCATGAGACATACATGTATGAAGGTTTACATACCAAAAATACCGAAGGGGCTGAGATATGTTATTTACAAAATTTCATTTTTGCCCAACCTTGCCGTTCTCTTTGAAAATTTATGGAAACAAATTAATAATGGTGAAAATACGTCGTTTACTAAAATTCAGTCTGATTTTCGTGACTTAGTGTAATATTAAGTGAATTCCTGATGAATGGTAAAGGAGGGGAGTTGGGGAGTTGGGATTCTAATGGGGATAAAAAGTCGATACCACCAAAAGGCACACCTAGCACCTATATTAAATCTACATACTTAATTTCAACTTCCTAGTCCAATTCGGGGGAGGGAGAAAGAAGATATTTGAGGAACAAACTCAAAAAATAAGGAAAAACCAACCAAAAAACTACATTTTGGCAGATACGAGGTGCAGTACGACTGAAAAGTTGAGACTACCAAAAAGGTACATTCAGGATCCATACTCAACCTACATACCAAATTTCAACTTCCTAACTTCATTTTGAAGGGGGGTTATGCGAGGAACAAATTCAAAATACACGAAAACCTACCCAAAAAAACCTTATTTTCAGAGCTGTGAGGGGATGCAATGCTGGGACTGAAAAGTCGAAACCGCCAAATAGCACATCTATGGCTCCTACTACGTCCTTCTACTAAATTTCTACTATCTGGCTCAATTTGGAGAAGTGATAGGGAAATAACAGCTCTTTTCCAAGATAAAAAAGTGGGGAAAATCGCATATCTCCCCTCCTAATCGACTTAAGAGGTTGTTTTTTGGATATGTTAGGCAATTTTGGGTCCTCTATTGATTGGCTCGCATAAAAATAATTTTTGCGTTTTTGACCACTCAGCCACCTCTCGCCCCAAATTTGGGTATAACTGAATTTTGACCCGAGCTCATCCCCACTCATATATACTTAATCCGCCGCCAAACTGAGCCGATTGACCGAGTTAGAAAGATTTTGGTCAGCATCAAGCAAGGTGAATAATTTTATTCTTTGGTAGAAAAATAATAATAAAAATGAAAATAAATATTTGATATGACCAAAAATGGTCATAATGGTCTTCTAGGACCCCAAAACGGAATTTTCCCCACTCCATGGACTGAGTGGAAACCCTGATGTTTGCTTCCTAATGAAGAAATAAATGTGAAATGTTGAAATTTATCAATTTTTTTCTTAAAAGTTTATGATTTACTATTTTATAACATTCGATAAATTTTTTTCTCCGTTGAAAAGCAACCTTCGGAGGTTCTGCTTAAACCATGGAGTGAGGAGCGCATTGTTAGTCATTTAACGATTTGTAGTGGGGAGCTTATAATGACTTTTTCAGAATTTATTCATTAAAAATTGGAAATATTGAAAATATTCAACAAATTTTTTTTACACTGATAACGTCATAGTCTACCAACCACTTCATCCTTATTCTTGATTTTTTTATCACAGCCCCTCACTGATACTCCTTGCCTGGCAGCGCAATTGTTTTCCTTCTCTTGCACTCAACTTCAAAATAACAATTTCTTTTTCATTTCATGTCCAAAATGACTGAAATTTTTTTTCTTCAATTAGTATTTTTTTTCGTATTTGAAGCACAAACAAGCACTAACGAATTACTAACAGTTCCATATATTTTTTAACCTTTTTCTAAAAACCATTTCCCCAGCACCGTCACCAAATTTTTCACATAACTCCGGAAGGGGTGAAGCATGAACGACCGAACTTGAAGCACAAACGAATGAAACTACTTTCGACTCGATCGCTGGCGGTGGGAGCGCTGAAATGAGACGCCTTGAAATGCATTTTTTTTTTTAAATACTAAAAATATTATGACATTTTTTGAAATTACTTGATATCTGTGTCTCCTCAACAGTATCTTCACAATCTGATCCTAACATGGAAATGAAATTCATTCGCCGTAGAAAGAAATTATTTTTCAAAAACATTTACATAAATAAGCTTTCCAAGCACGTCAGAACATGTTTAGATAAATAACACTAATAAAAATGGGTACATAATACATACTTATTTCTGGCTAGATTTTTTTTCTGATAAAAAAATCATTTCAATGAGAAATTTAGTAAAGCTGAACACGCTAATTGAGTTTCATAACTTCATATACTTTCTGCATTGTCCGAAATCGTCAAGGTAATTGTTTTTTCGACGAAAGTGAGTAATATCATTCAAAAGTTTCAATCGTATTTTCTTGGGAACATTATTTTTTCGAAGGGTGTATCATATTCGAGAAAGCTTTTCAATTAATCATTTTCAAACCTTTGTAGAACAAAATACCTAATATTTGATAATTTTTTATACTTTGAAAAATTATTTTGAAAAAAGTGAAACTTCCAGCTTTTGTACAGACTTTCAAGTTTTGAAACTTGCAAACAAATATTAGGTACTTGTATAATGAATGAAAGCAACCAAGACCATCTTCATTACATTACATGTACTCGTCGTTGAGAAAAAAAATTGAAAAATGAGTGGTCACGTTATCAACAACAAAAAAAAATTGAAAATTATAAAATAAAAATTACTTTACCAATTTTCAAAATGAAATAAAAAATCGTGATTCATTTTCATTTTTTTCTTTTCTGTTTTCTTAAAACTTTTCATTAAAAAAAGAATGAGAAAAAAATAGATCCGTAGATATTCTTTCCTTTGTTCGATTTCTTACCGAATAGTGAACACAGACAGTGTTATCATCTGCATAGAAATGAATTATTTTTTGTCTGCAAACTCCGTAGAAAATTTCTAATTAACATTTCGAAAATTTTCAACTTACTACAATCAATGCTTTTACACAGATTTCGATGTTAAAATCATACTATTCTGCAAGCTAATGATGAGCCCTGAACATGAATTTACAGAAGAGAATTACAAATGACAATACAAAAAAAAAAAAAAATCCTCGAGGTAAACTTTTTTTCCTGCTTTCTAAAGAAATACATTATCGTACCATATCGCAACGATCATTTCCAGAAGTAGATCTTATTCCTTTCTTCTAACTGTACGCGGTCGAGATTCATTTTTCATACTATAAGAAAGCACCTGTCAAACGCAAACCAACTTTCTCAGCGACAATGAATGAAGGTGAACGACTTTAATATACGGACGATTTTATTAAAATTTCATTTTGTTAATAAAACCGAAGAAATTAGGTGAATTTGCAACTGATTCGCAGGACAATGATTTAAAAAAAAAAAAATTAGATTGCAATATTCCGTTTACGTAATTATTATACGAATACGGGGAATATTTACAGATCTTAAATTTCGTTACTGATGTAAGAAAGAAAAAAAATAAACACGTAGGTAAACTAGGTACGGTTCCTAACGTATTATACCTGAACCAAGATCTGTATATGAAAATAATTTAGAATACATCAGCCTTCACATTTACCAAAAAAAAAAAAAAATGAAGAATGACGGGGGGCCACGGCCATATTCACTAAAAACGATGCAATACTAAAGAATAACTATCATATGTAGTAACCACACACAGAGCACCATGTAGCTATGCTATATAAAGCTTCAAAAAATGATAAATACTTTACACTAATGTACAGAGTAAAACATTTATATTTCCACGAGTAACGATAAATAAATTACTCGCAAACTGTCACAAAGAATTACCTACCGGTACCGGGGTACATAAATTCGTAGTTTCCTTTTTTTTTTACTATTGTAAAATATTTTATTTTCACACTTTCAGCTCTATTCTCTTATAGTTTAAAAAGATGGCATGGCAAAAAGTACACCTTGTTTTCATCGTAACCTAATGCATATCGCCACGTGAAACACAATGAATTTTTTTATTATCGAGCAAACAAAAAACAAACACTGTCTAACATGAAATTTTAATGAAAGAAAAGCATCCATCACGTAATTAAATTCCGTAGTGAAGATGTTGAAATTTTACCCCACGAAATGCGTATAAATGGTGGAAAAATGGCGTGGAATCCATTTAATGAACTTTAATTGGGAAAAAAAGTCTCATATTCGACTAACGATGAGGTAACGTAAAATAAATGATAGAATGACGAAGTAGGTTTCAAATAAACCTACATGTATACTATATAGGCTGTGTGCTATGTTGAAGGGTATGTGAAAATAGGTACGAACTGTTATGTACAAGTAGCTGTTCGCTACTGTCGTATCCACTTACATTAAAAAATCATTCACAGATGGTTTGCATTACACGCCCCCTTATTTTTCATCCAAAAAGTCATTTACATTTTCGCAATCCCATATATTATCACGTTTTTTTTTTTTTGGTATCATATTTCTTTGATTAGGGCAAATATATTTTAAAATTGTAGGTAGTAGCTATCTGAAATATACGCATGAAAAATTATTTATCGGTTGTATTACTCATTTTACAGGTATATTTACGTCTGTCATGCTCCAGTCGCGAGGACATGGTGTACGATGCCAAGAGTACTGAAGTGCATCTGTTGGATATCGTTCTTAGCATTTTTACACCAGTTTACCAGGTTTTTCGAAAGACAGTACGAACCTGTTACCATCACGTGGGGAGGACAACAGAACGTCACTGTGTGTAGAGTGAGTAACAAATAAATAATAATAATAATTTACAATGATAAACATATTTGAATCAACTCACCTATAGGTATTCCATATCTAGATTGAATATAAACGAAAAATTTTCAATTATCGTTACTCGATGTGATAATTTTGTTTTCACTTATTACATTGGAGATTCTAAAAAAGAAAAAAATCAAATCCAATTATACACTGTTGAAATATAACGCAACGAATTCAATTAAGCTTTCCGTATTATCATTACCTTCTTCGAAATCAATATGATCTTTTTCTTTGTTAAAATAACTTTTTATGGCATTTAATATCACGTGGATTAACACGCAAAAAGATATACAGGTTACAACAATTAGCGGAATTAAAACCATGATGAGGGATTTGCACTTTTGAGGTTCAGTTTTCTCGATTAGTTCACCGAAAATTTCATCCAGTATTCCGAAATGTCTCGAATCGCAAGGCACCGCACCTAAACATAAAACAAACTTTGAAAATTATTTCGCCAAATTGTTGAAAATTACGATAATCTAACACATTAAGTTTACCCGATTCTGTACAGTTCAAATTCGGTATTTCGACGTTACGTTTTCGAAGTAACTTTTCAGCTTGTTTGCAAGAACACCACTCTTTTGTGGTATTCATGACGCTAGCCGATGTCCACTGAACATCTAATTGTTTAAGATAACGTAGCGGTAAAAGACCTTCGAATATTCCCGTATTCAACGGATTCAGATTCAAATCCAAACGAAATATCGGAGTGTTTTCATTTATTTGCGGAAATTCAAAAAGGGAACAATTTTTCGCTTGTAGAATTTCCAAATTTCGTAAATAATTAAAAGTAAGATTACGTTCCACTCGATTATCATTCATAATCAAATGATTAATATTTGGAGGCCAAATATGAGTAAACGAGTTATTAAAATGAACGTTACTTATATCGAGCAATTTCAAATGAACCAAAGGAAGAAATGTTTTCGTTTGTATGAGCTGTAATTCGTTTCCGTTCAAGTGAAGTTCCACAAGTATTGTGTACTTGGTAAAAGAATTGTCACAGAGGAAATGAATTTTGTTATATGATAACAAAAGAACCTGAGAATTATTGGAATATCAATAAAATACTATAACACTTTTATCAAATAGAACTCGAACAGAACAAAGTAATATAGACAGTCTATATTACTTTGAACAAAAATGAATATCAAACACTAATTTACCTTTACAGTATTCGGTAAACACTGAGGAACCTCAGTCCAATCTAAAAAAGAACAGTTGATTTTATTAAAGCCATCGTATAACCACGCGGTACAATTATGCTCTGCAACTGCTGATTTGAACAGCATTGATACACATATGAGAAATCTGAAAACAAACGCAGTCACATCAACACAGCTTGAAATTATAGATAAATGCAATGGTACGGATGTATGAAAGTTCATATGCAATGAATAAATATTACAATCAATTATTACCGGTAAAATATATCAATTATGCCATACATTTCTGCATAATGGAACCTCATAATTAAACACGTATAATAATCTCCGATTGGCGACCCTTCTTGATACACTGATGCATGTTAAATATAAGTGTTATATTTTTTCTGACTTCCTCAAATAATTACATTTCGCAGTGCGATTAGAACTGATTTATTTAAATGAAGTTCAATAATACGTACACAAATCACTTCGACACTAACGGTTTGTTTTCCTCGTTTCTTCTCAATCTCACACAATGTGGCACTCAACAATCAAGGCGGCCATGATGCATCTACAATATTAAAGTAAAGCATTCGGATCAACAATGTTGCCATGTCTACAGCTATTGATAGTGTTATCAAATCGAATGCCGATTGGCCGGCGCTGAACTGCTGTCTGCTGATAGTATTTTAAAAGCGATGGTCGTGAGGGGAGGAAATTATTAGGGTAATGCAACCGGTAATGATCATAAGAATCTCGACTAACTTGTGATTTTGAATTTTGATGGAATCAATACTTTAATTACTATCGGGTAGATAGTCGATGTGAATTACTCATTTTTAACCTGGTTTTCTTTTTTACTTAATTACAGTTTCATGCGATTGTTTATTATTTTCTCGTTCTTCTATTTCTTTTTTTCAAAATACAACCATTTCACAATTTTAATTTTGCAAACAAATTTTGTAATTATTTTTATTTCGATTGTGCTGTACCCGTACTGTAAATCAGCATTTTAAAATTCTAAATATTTGTACACATTGCTACTCCATTTTTTCAAAACACGAATTATTTATGAATTATGATATCTAGACTTGAAAGATTTTTAATACAAAATAAATAATTATTCAAAAAAAAAGAAGATCAACAAAATAATCATTTTTCAGAAATACTGAATCTTTAATTCTTTTTAATGATTAAAAATGTTAAAACAAAAATGAATGATAGGATTTGATAGGTACATGTAGTTTTTCCATTCAGATAAGTATAAATGACACTCAAAACACGTAGATAATGCATGATATATCTAAACTTGAGTGAATCGAACTAGAATTGTAGGTAGGTATTTGTACATATTTTCCAAACTTTCTTCGCCACTAAAATATAGACAGCAAATCTGGTTATATTTTCTTCATGAGAAGAAGACTTAAGAAACGAATAAAATAATTGAATAATAATAATATGAAACGTCAAGCAGTAAATTAAAATTTTTCTTCTTGCACGATAGGCGTTCTTTTTTCAGATTCATGGGTTCGTTCTTCATTCGGTATTTTCTCTTGTGATTGAGCAATCGTATGTGACTGGCATTCATACACCTCTGGGTTTTCCTTTCTGATTTCTAAACTGAACATTTCTGGACAATCTTTCACTAATACCGCAGGACTTTGGTGGTTAAAAACTTGCTCGGATTCTCGAGGAAGTAGATTTTTTATGTTTGACTCACAGGTTTCATTTTTTGGAGAGTTTTTCTTCTCGAATACTTCAAGGGAAGAAATCATCTTACAGGCATCGGATACACTACAGTTATCTTTGCAACTTTTGATAACTAGCATTTCAAGTTCATTTTTTCTGCTACTTTCTGGTGACGGTTTCGGTGATCTACATTCATTATTTTCTTTCAACGCTTCAGAAACGCATGGTTCTCCAAACTCTTCACCGCATTTTAAAAAAGAAGAAAACTTATTTTTGTTGCCAATTTCTTCTACGCTGAAATTTCCATTTACTGTTTTGACTTCTGCTCTGTTCTCCGGAGATTTTATGACAAATTCGTTTTTCAAATCACTGTGCATCCCTACTTGATAAGAGGTTTTTCTTTTATTTCTTTTGTAAAATTTCTCATATTCTTCTTGTTCTTTAGTTTTTGGCATTTCAACATCAAATACATCTTCAAAATCTTCTTGAGGTTTCACTTGCAGAGATGGTTTCCTTTCAATGTTTTTAAAAAAGTTTTTAGAATTAGATCTCAATTTTTTTGTCTGCGTTTCGCGTTTCTGATCACTCTTGAATGTTTCTATTTCAAATTTACCATCTTTTTTCACAAATTCTTCGTACTCATATTCTTCTTCTTCTTCCGATTCTTCCATTTCATCGCTGCTGCTATCAGAAGATTCGTAAAAGTCAAGGTTTTCACACTTTGGTTGCGGTTTAACGTGCAGAGAGGTCCTATCTATTTTTGAAATATTTCTATTATGTATGTTTGCATCGAAAAAATCAAATTCTTGTTCATCTTCATCAACAAAATCTTCATCGACGTCGATCATCAATTCAACATTAGGAAATCTTCCAGGTTTTTTAGTAGCTACAAATTTAAATTTGGTAGGTAATAATAGCTAATAGGTATATTTGAGTTACACAATAAATCTACATATGAACATTATTACTTAATATATTTTTGCTCAGAAGGAAAGTAGACAGGTTAACGTTGGTATAGGCCTGTAAGTGCGTAGGCACATACGTATATACCCAGCTACCTACCTACCTACCTACAAGCGGGTTCAATCTTACGATGGTATTGGAAATACTAATTTCGATAAGTAAAGGAGAATTACAAAAAAATATTTTCGCTTACTGGTAGTAGATTTCAGACTCCATTTTTGATGAGCTTTTGTTTCTCTAAAAGTTACAATGATAAGAGGTCCAAACATTAAGATACATGAAATCATCCAGAACCATATCGACACTGAAGATTTGACAATTCGATTTAAACAGTCTCTTCGCTTACTCAACGTATCTTCAGAATACTCCATTTCACAGGGTTCTGCATCAACTGAACATTAAAATACCACATCGTATTCATTACGACTAAGAGCTTTGAGCAGACTCGTGGCTTATGAATTAAATAACTATGTACCTAACTACCTATACAAAATACGAGTAGACGTGATTTATAAAGATATGTAAGTAAGTAATGTTATGTAAAAACTTAATCAACATATAATTAAAAACTTACGGTTCAGAGAAGGAGTGCAATTTAAAGATGCATTATTATCAATGTGAAATTGGTTTATCCAATTTTCCAAACGCTGACACTGACAATACCTGTCGGAACTATTAATCACAGCATCCTCCGGCCATTCTAAAGACAAAGAATCCAAAGTGCAGTAGGGTGCTAAATCCTCTGCAGACAAACCATCCATGGGATTTCCTCTAAAGTCCAAGTAAGATAATGGTGAAAGTACGTGAAATTTAGGAAATTCGCGCAGAGTAGAAGTGAGAGCGTGCAAACGTTGCAACTTTCTCAAATTAGATAGATCAATATCTGTGATATATTTATTATGATTTACGGATATTTGTCTGAGTGAAGGAGGCCAATGAAATGAAAAATTGAAAGGAGTAATAATTTCATTAAACAGAAGTATTTCAAGTTTTTTCAATGGACGGAAAGTGTAATAATTTATTGGATCTGATTGATCAATATACGCTGTGTTTTGTAATGATAGCAAAATTAAATTTGGATACTTAGTAAATGATTTCTCATCCAATCGAACAAAAGTATTATTCATCAAAAATAGAAACTGAAACATTAAAACAAACAATTTTTCAAAATGTTGAATGTAATACTAATAATAGTGTTACATACGCGATACAACACTTACTTCAATACTGGAATTTAAATCTTGGGGCACATCCACTAATTGACGACTTGAACAGTTTGCAATTAAAAATCCTTCAGTGTTTGGGCCGATATCGCAAACACTATTATTATCGGCAAAAGTTCTTTTGTTCCAAATCAGTATTTCGTATATGAAACCTTCAGCATGAAACAAAAATATACACATCAGCTTAAATGAAAGTTTATCAATTCTGAATAATCTTGAATGATTTTCAAAATGATCGATTCGTTTTGCTATGCAATTGTAATACATACCAATAATGAATTTTGTCAATGAATATTTCATAATCCTAATATTTCACCAGCTATATCACTGCTCATTACATTTTCATATTTATTTAAATGATGAATCATACCATTATTTCAAAAATACCCAATGTTTTATTTGGTAGTAAATTTCAAAAATCTTTAGGGCTTTCAACACAAAACATGAATTTTTCGAATTTAATTTAAAAAATTTTTTCGTTTTCACACAGCCTATTATTTTTTTACAGACATACCTACCATACTTCTTCGTTAATAAGACTTTTCATTGGCTACTTTTTTTATAAATAGGAATGCTTCGCACCCTATGCACCTCAATATGTGACATTATATATACAATGTCATATGAATATTATAAAAATTAAAACCATGCTAAAACGAAGCAAGTACTTATATTTGTTTTAACTCTATTTTACAGACGGCAATACAAAAAAAAAAGAACAATAGAAAAAAATATTAATATAAAAAACACGTACCGCAAAATTCGACTCATTCTAATCGATTTTTTAAAACATTGTTCAAAAATTCGCGCTTCCTCTTGATTTGATAAATCACATAAGGAACTATCAAATTCACCTAAAATTTTACAAATCTATTGCAGTGATCTATACACACAATTCAGCATATTTGAAAATAATCATACCTGGTTTTGAACAATTAAGTTCAGTTACTTGTACTTTTCGTTGCTGTAACCATTTTTCAATTTTTACACAATCACACCATCTTTCTGAACTATTCAATGTACTTTCATGGGTCCATTGCACATGCAGAATTTGGAGTTGACATAACGGGGCTAAATCTTTGACGGAAAAATGATTTAACGGGTTTTTAGACAAATTAATTTCTTCAATTAGGGTGTACTCATTGAATGATGGGAAATATGATAATGAACAATCAATTGCATTCAAAATTTTTAGTTTAGATATGTTTGTAACATCAATTTTACGCTGATTTCTATTTTTATTTAAAGATAGTCTTTCAATGGAAGAAGGCCAATTAAGATTAAACGGTACGTGATGTCTCAGAAAACTAATGTCCAAAGTTTTTAAATTTGTCAGCGATGACAATGCTTTTGCATGGAAAGAATTATTCATTAAGATATTGTCGTTTAAATATAATTCAGCCAAATGTTTATAATTTGAAAAAGAATCTTCGTCTATACGTGCAATATTGTTATGAGAGAGAATCAAAACCTTTAAAAAGAAGGACACATAATCTGATAAATTATTTGTTGTAACGAAGTGAACATTATAATATGTAATGCGCTGTATGCGAAGAAAATCTGATACGCACTTTAATGAAAGGATCCAGGTCTTGAGGAACTACCATTCGACCTCTATAAGCGCAGTTTGCTGTATATACTTCATTTATATATGAAATTGAACAGAAACGATGACTGCTAACAAGATGAAAAAATATCACAAAATTTACACAATCTGGAAAAAAGTATTGTTACTGGGCAGTTACCAATTAATTATTTGAATGAATCAGAATGGATTTCGTATACCAAAGAAAATGACTTTCTTCGTGAGAAACATTTTCAATAATAAGAAACATGAAAAATTATTCATACATATTAAGCAATATTTCTTCGATCACATTTATACAAGTATGCGTACCACAAACAAAATGTAAGTGTTTTAAAATGTCTAACACTGTTTCTTCATACATTATCCATTCATTTAGATACGTCGCTTTTTAAAGTATCAGAAACGCCTGATGGCCAACGGTTGACCACATACAGTTTTGAAGAAACAATGTTCACACCTCAATAATTTATATATTTTTTGTAAGCCTTCTTTAAATTACAGATCATTATGTATTGCAGAATAAATAAAACTGCTGAGGAAAAATTTTCAATTCAGCATTTTTTCCATTTGATCTGAAATTATAGTCCTTTTACGGCTTCATTTGGCTTGGCACCTGAGAGAATATAGACAAATTATCATTAACCAATAGGAAATAGAATGTCTGAAAATATCCAAATTAAAGCATTCTATTGGCTGTGAGCGTTTGTTTGGGTTTTTTCAAGCACCAAATGAATAATTATGATTCTTTCTTCTTATGTATTATGAAAACAGTTTCCTCTCATGAAGTGTACAAAAAAACTACTCCCCAAAATAATTCGTGAAATTCCTGGAAAAAGTGCCACTGAATGGATGTTAACGTACAAAATTTGTAGTCAATAAGTACATAGCATGTTATTTTATTTTAAAAATCATGAAACAAAACTGGACCATTTTCTTCCCATTCTATTTGTTTCCGTATATCTATACGCAAATACAATTCAGAGATAGTTCGATTACTAGATGCCCATATAATGTAAAACCTTAGGCTAATCTAATTAATAAGTGAAAGTCGTTAGGTTTCCGATTCAGACGCTTCTGTTTTTGAGCTGCCTCTATTAATGTTTGGTGAATCATTTGTCGATTCGCTTTGATCTAGAATGAGCGATATTATTGTTTTTTTTTGTTAAAACCTGATGCGAAGAAAATTCCAAGTCAACTTATGCGTACCGAAATTAAATAAATTACTACCTGAAGACGACTTGAATTTGGTCGTGTAGAAATAATATGCAGCAACTGAAGCACCAATCAGTAGTATTAAAATTACTGGAATCAATATGTACATAATAATACTTTTTTTTTTCTTATATCGTTCCAAACATGCATGATACGTCGATAAAGTCTCTTCTGAAAATGTTTCATCACACGTGATATTGTAAGCTAAAAACAAAGGATAACTTAAAAAATTATGAAATGCTCAAAAATTGTTACCTTTATCTTGACTTGAATTATGATATGCATTACAAGGTGATTGTTAAAAGGTATTTGCTTAAGTCAAATCAATTTTCAGATAAATTTTGAAAAATAGTTACAAATTCCAAGCAAAATGATACCAAATATTTTGGATTGAAAAAAAAGATGACTTTCGTCCTTTCCTCAGAAATTAGTTCGAATGAATGTGTTAAAAATATCGGTTAATGGAAAATAAATCTTACTCGGCTTCAAGCAACCAAGTGGTTCTCCTTTTATGTTGAATGACTGAATCCATAAGTTGACGCGTTCACATAAACAGTATCTTATATTACTTGAAATTAACCAAGCGAAATCAGGATCAAGTCGCCCAACATTTAAGAATTGAAGTTTACAAAAAGGTGCTAATATTTCGGGGGTCAAATTATCTAAAGGGTTTGATTGAAGATCTATCAGCGACAGGGGGGCATTTTCATTTATTTTCGGTAATTCGTAGAGGTGATTTTGCTTCACATGCAACTCTTCTAAATGCTTAAGATGGGAAATATCGATGTCTCTAAGATGAAGTCCGGAGAGGTTCAATATTCTAAGGTTTTCGGGCCAATAGAAATAAGCTTTGGGAGTAGTAGTGAAGATGTTCGATTTGAAATAGGATTGTGAAAAATTAAGGACTTTTAAATTCTTTAAAGGTCGAAATAAGTATAAATCCGTTCTAGGTAGAATGACTGTAACGTTTGTCAGTATCAAAGTAGTCAAATTAGGATACTTTTTGAAAGACTTCTCTCTTAGTTCTTCAAACACATTGGATGATAAATCTAAATTCTATAAACAAAAAATTCGAGGTTAAATTAAATACATGTGACCGGATATATCTTTCCAAATCTTGCAAACAACTAAAGAATTTTCAGGGGTTCCATTCTTACGGATAGTAAAGAACTTAAATCTTCTGGAATTCGATTTGTTCTTGAACTGCAGTCAGCTGTTACACCATTATCTGATATATCACAATTGGATGAAGATTCCACTGATATAATCGCTCTCAATAATAATATGCATGCGTTACCAGCTGACACATAATAATTAATAAAGATAAGAACTAAGAACAGTTTTTCAATACAAAACAAAAAAAACTGAGCCTGTTTAATGAAATTTAGAAAGAGAGTACCTGGATTATTTCGAAGATTGAAAACAACTCTAACCAACGATATCAATACAGGTAAAAGGAAATATCCAATAATTTGTAGTTGCATATCAGTTTAATGATGTGCGTAGTCAGTATTTTGAAATAAAATAACCTCAGTTAATAGCGACTGAATTTTAAGAAAGCTATTCACTCAAATCATTTTAAAGTTGTGCAATTAAACACAAAACAAAAAAATTGTACCATGTTCACTGGTATCATTGAGTGACAGATGAATCAAAGACATTAACAGTACAACAATAATATTTCTCAATAAAAATATTTCATAATTACTTTAATAGCAATTCAATTAAAACAATCACGTCATTCTTTTTTTTCACGCACTTTATCATTATTTACATTTTTGTTGATTAAAAAAGAGGGGTTTACAATGAACTACATTTAGTTCATTAATAACAGTAAACAATAAATAAATGAAAACGATCACGTCCTACGGAATCTGCACAATACAACTGGATCCTACAACATGACTTCAGTGATGACACGTATCTTACACATCGACTTTTGAAGTTCGATGATTCAGTAGTTCGCCAAAAAAACTGAGAGGGGTCACTAAACTGAGCTATTAAGTATTGACCTATTGACTGTTAAGCTAATCAAAATTAAGAAAATTTATGCACGATAATGCTTAGTTTATGCATTCAACAATGTGCCATTCGTATGGCTTTATACGTACTGCCCGCTTCTCATTGATTACATAATATTTTAGTAGATAATTTCAACCTATCAATGATTTGGTTATTGAAAAGCCATAGTTACGTACACTTTATCCAGCAGTATTTACTTCGTTGTCAGGTTTTTCGAGTACTTCAATTTTCTAAATTGTAATTAAGCAATGAAATAATGAACGGTTAATAAACTTGAAATGATTTTAACAGCTACACCATGGTCTTACTTTTTTCCAGTAAAAATATCCACCCGCACCGGCTGCAATCATCAACAGTACTATAAGTAATAAGATCAGGATTATGAAAACATACGTCTTCTTATTTCTTGATAAACATTTATCACGAGTTGACAATATATCTTCAGAGAAATTCAAGTCACAAATTTCATCTTTTCCAAATACAAAAAAAAGAACAAAGAATTTAAAATAATCGCTCATGCACACTCTACGCTTGTACTTGTAGTAGATACCCCATGGCTGATAATGAAATTTGTGAAGTACATAATTATGACACTATTTTCAACCAATCGGTAGGTAATCCACCAAATGTACTTACCGCGAGATGTGCATTCCGATAATGTGCCTTTGATTTTGAATTTTTCAATCCAAGATTGTACTCTTTTACATTCACAATATTTTTCAGGGGTGAGAACTTCAGATTCCACGAACAACGAAGCGTGGAATTCTTTAAGATAGCATAGTGGTGCCAAATCTTCAGCTGTCATCCTTATAAGATTCGTTCTATTTAAATTAAGATGTTTTAAAGGTGCTAACTTATTAAAAATCGGAAAATGTGAAATATTGTTTTGGCTGACATCCAAATACTCCAATTGTTTCAAATTTGAAAAATCAAAAAAACATCGTTGAGTGTCGCTTAAAGCAGTAAGTGTTAAGGTTTTTAAAGTTGGAGGCCAATAAAACGTTGAATCTTGAAACATTTCAAAAGACCATTCACCGTAGCTTAGATCAAGTTCTTTTAATTTTTTCAGCTGTCGAAACACGTAATAATAATTTGTATCCAAATTTTGTCTCATACCCGTAATTTTGAGGATTTCCAATTCTTTATAACGCTCAAATTGAGATTCTTCTAATTTGCTCAAAGTACTGTTTGAAAGATGTACTTTCTATAAATTAAAATAAAACAAGACCTAAATAAGTAGTAAATATTGATAAACTCTGAAATACCTAGCAAGTATTAGCTACAAGCTCATATAAATAATAACTGACGTAAGCAAAGAGAATTGATGTTTACTGATAAGCATAATAATATTTTAGTTTTATGATTAACTACTTTCATTCTACTATAGTCCATAATTTTTTTTTTTTTGTTACATAATTAATGTTTCGTTAAATTACAAATTATTCGTCGTGTTTTACCTTAATTTTCGTTTCTAAATGTTGAGGCATTCTTTCAATCTTCAAGTCTTTACAAGTTGCTTGTAAAATATCACCTTCAACAAAAACTTTACATCTCAGTTCCTCTCGAGTGGGCTGAGAGATAACGCTTTTGAACAATAAAATTGCCAAATAACCTAGATAATAATAGATTATTCAATCAATATTTGTTTATTTCGTTACAAAATTGAATAACAATAATTACCAGTAATCAAGAATGCATTTGCATACCTACACCTATCATGTAAATTCGAAAATAATTACTTTTGATAATTCAAATATGATTTATATCTACGAAATCTACAGGTACTTGAACCTACCTACAGACGTACACATTTGATTGAAAAATAATAAGTGCATAATAATCTAGGCAGATATTTCATTTCATTAGAATCACTTTTAGCAAAAATTAAATAGGTTGTGGAATAGTAGAAACATTTTTGATAATTTTCTTAATGAAAATATTCGTACAATTGTAGCATTGAATTAAGCAAATACTTCCAGTAACGCAAAATTAGGCTATATCTTTATTATCAATCACTATGAACAAGTTTTGTTTAACATTTATATAACTCTTACCAAAAATTAATTTTTCTATATTATTACTCATGATACTTGAAAATTCTTATTGATTGAATTATATTTCATTTCAAAAATAATAATGTGATAGGATACTTTTCCATTTGATTTGTGTGATAATGATTACTTCTCACTGGATTGTTTGAAGATAAGACCAATAGTGTAAAGATGTGTTATCATTGATAACCATGAGTTTGCCACGTTTCTTTTATTTTTGTTAAATTTCTTTCCTATTTTCTGTGTAAAGTTTCATCAGATTCTGACACATATTTAAGTCATGTATTCACCTAAGGTATAGTTTTTATCATTCTTCTTCATACTTCTACATACCTAGATTACCTACCAATATAACTTGAACTCTATGCCTACGGTACATTTGTCCCATTAAGTACCATAAGCTGGAATGTAATAACGTTTAGATTTACCTACTTCTACTATTCGTGCAAATGATGAAAAAAAAAAGATTTTTCAGCCTATCTACACGCAATACATGAAGCATAACTACGTATGACAGGCTCCCTTCAAAACAAACATTATTCCCCAAGGTGATTCGTGCGAAGAATTGGGCAAAAATAGATGACGCTCGTTTTCACTAGACCGTAGGGAATACAATTTATACAATCTTTATTCGATCTGTCTACGCTTTACTCGTATTAAGATTCCAGTGTAGAGTTAATCAAAGTAAG
The DNA here is from genome assembly GCA_900060175.1 of Ferrisia virgata. Classification (NCBI taxonomy): domain Eukaryota; kingdom Metazoa; phylum Arthropoda; class Insecta; order Hemiptera; family Pseudococcidae; genus Ferrisia; species Ferrisia virgata. The sequence goes on from FIZR01001639.1 coordinate 30,655, forward strand.
ACCAAACTTTTTACAGGTTTTTTCCAATCTTCCTTCGTCATTTTACACTTGAGAAATCATTTTGAAGAAAAAAACACGAAGTTGGTAACTTTTATAGGTACCTACGTTTTTTTTTTAATACATAAAATCTCAATTTTTCTACTTAATTCTTTTGCAAAATAACTTCAAATTATGTTGTTAACCCTTTTACGAGCTCGTATGTCAAAACAACGTTACCTGGGGAATAGGAAGTAACATGGACAATACGATACGCCGGTATCCGGCTCGCATATTATGTAGAAATAAGTATTATTTTACGAGATAGTATCTACAACGACTTACAAATATAACTTCATTTGGAATGTTTGCCTCGTATAAAAAGTAAATTGGGTGATAGGTTAGGAATATATACATATATATTATATACGCACGTATACGTACTACGAAGATGTAACTAGAAACTTGGAACTAGAGAAAAGTGTACGTAGTTTCGTATTTGAATAACTTACATCAAATTTTATTCTTTTCTTTTTCTAATTGATAATAAATAATGAAAATTGATCTTTTATAATATGTTCACGAGTCTTTTAATTTTAGAACTTAATTTACAGTGAAATTCAAAACCATTTCGTATTTTGTTCCCATGTTACAGGTTCGATTTGCAGACTGGTTACAAGATGACGTGACGCTGAATGTTTATTTTATAGTGTACTACTCATTTCGGGTGATTTTTGTCCACGTAGGACCTTGCATATCATTGGTAATCCTCAATTTATTGCTATTCAAAGCAATGAGAGAAGCTCAGCTGAAAAGAGACAAACTTTTCAAAGAGAATAGAAAAAGCGAATGTAAAAAATTAAGAGATTCCAATTGCACAACGTTAATGCTCATCGTAGTCGTAACCGTGTTTCTACTGACTGAAATTCCGTTGGCGGTTGTTACCGTAAGTAAACATTTTTTACACTATAGGTAGATACCTACCTACCTAAGTGTACCTACCTAGTACCTGGCTGTACCTATCAACATTTTATTTTTACACAATTTAAAATCCGCGATGAAGGTGTAGATGGCGTATCTCTTGGGATTGCGAAACATATTTCGCTTCTGTAAAATAATAATTTTAATGAAACACTATATACCTATATCTATTTAAGTAATAAAAATATCACAAAGTGGTAGATTTAAACCATCCACCTCGTGAAAAGTAAGTAATACCGGAATTACAACAGTCTGATAAATATTTTCGCAGAAGAATTTCTAAAATTTATTCATTGGGGGAATAGCCAGGTTCTAAGTAGGTATAAACTCGAGTGCAAATAAAATAACCAAAAAGACACGATGAAAAGTTATTTTTGAACGAAAAGCGAGAACTTCGGTACAATTACGCTCTAATTAAAACTTCAAAAAGGTGTTTTCAAAAAATAATACATTAAAGAGAATTTGTCCTTTCATTTAATACCTTAAGAGAAACAAGAAAGATGATTTAGGTAGACTAGTTTTCCATTGTTGTTATTTCACGTAGAAAGTACTTATATATCTACCTACTTTTGTTTGAAATTTTAAAACTTACGCGAATAAATCAATAGGTACGAGTAGGTACGTGTAATATTTTACCAGGTACGTAAGTTAATGATATTTTAATGTTCGCAGGTTTTACACATAATTTCCAGCGGTATAACAGAGATATTAGACTACAACATTGTAAATACGTTAATATTATTTACCAATTTCTTCATCATCGTGAGTTACCCTATCAATTTCGCCATATACTGTGGTATGTCTAGACAATTTCGTGAAACTTTCAAAGAGCTATTTATTCGAGGAACTGTTCAAGTAACCCGACGAAATGGCGGTAGTTCGAAATATTCATTAGTTAACGGACCTCGCACGTGCACCAATGAAACTGTGCTATAATTGTGATTATATTTTTAAATGAGGTAAGTAGTAAAAATATCAACACAATATGATAGATGTACTTGGGTAAACATGTTTTGTAAGTAGTTATGTTTTCAGTGGTAGAAAACTGTGATAGTTTTTCACTCATTTGAAAGAGCAGAATTGTTGGATCCAATTATCAAATTCTGACTCACTATTTACCAAAAAAATTCAAAAATGACATGTTTTCTCTCCACTGTTATACTACGATTTTAAGTTCAAGCAGTGGGACAATCATAAATTAATGTTTCGTGAACAAAAGTAGATAGGTATTACATAAAAATTTGCCCATCCATACTTAGTTTTAATTTTTTTTTTCACGCTTTTCACCATTTTTGTTCTGATTAGGAGGGGGAGAAAGCAGTGATGTCATAAAGAACAATTTTTTTCATTATGTTATTTCGTTACGATGCAAAAAGAGCTCAAATTTTAAGTTCCGTTATTTGTTCCGGTATTTGTAGCAAAAAAATTCGGTTATGTTATGCAATGTAATTTTCATTTCTAATTTTTTGTTACGTTACGTTATTTCGTTTCATTTTTTGTTACATTTCCTATTTTTACTCAAACGTCATTGAGCATGATCTTACGTCTAATAGAATGCTAATGCTGTTGGAGATGATGTCTCAAAATTAAGCAAAGAATAAAGCAGACAATATTGAAACTCTACGGAGCATGCGTGTAATGGAACAATACGGTATGGTGAAACGTAAGGGACATGTGTATCTTCGTTGTTCCTCGCGTCTCATCCCACCTCCTGATCATAGAGGTTCAATGTTATCTGCTATATTCCTTGCTTATTCTTCGATTTGAATTGGCAGTCCATTAGATGTAAGGTCGATGCCAAAAGTGTAAGTTGACCAAAAATCAAAACTGAAATCGAGCTTTCCATCTTTTAGATTTTTTTTTTAACAGTAAATTAATGTAATACATCACAAACTTTTGTGATCACATGTTTTTTATTTTGTTTTATTAGTTTACTCTTATAAATGAAATTGATGTTACGAGACGAATGAATGGTTACTAAGCGTGAATTCAAATAATTACTATTTCTTCATTCTTCATTGAATGGTAAAAAATATAGATATATTTATCAATCTTAGAAAGAAGTGATAAGAGGCAAAGAGGCACTCACACTATCTCCAGATTTTCACTTCTTCGTTGCTTTTCTTCAACTTCATTGCCATTTTCTTTTCTTTTTATTTCTGTGTTTGACTTTTTAGAGTGAACAATACGAATACATGCAGCATCAAGAAAAAAAAAGTAATGAAAAAAAAAAAATTTCATTATTCGTTACATTGCATCATGTAAACGTTTCTGTAACATTATTGTTTTGTTACGTAAAAATAAGTTACTGTTACCATTTTCCTTAACTGTAACGAAAAGTTACATTATTTTCGTTATTAGTTCCATTATTATAACATCACTGGGAAAGGGAGGGAAATTTGAAAAAATTAGTAAATATTCGAACTCAGCAACATTGATAATAATCAATATATTGTGACTTGATTTTTAACATTTTGTTGAATTTAGAATTCTGTTGAAGGGCCATAGTGTGATGGGAGGAAGAGGGTTAAGGCCGGTTCAAAAAGTTGAGCTAATATTCAAACTTAACGTCCACGAATTGGTGAGAATCGATTTGTCGCTTTAGTTTTTACACGTTTAAAAAATTATATGACACAATTGAGGATCCTTATGCCCCTCCTCCGGCATGTTGAAATGACATTTTGAAAATTAATTAGTTACAAGGACGTTCTCTTGATGGTAATTTTTTCAGATTTTTAAATAAGACTTGAAACCTTTGTGTTCATTATAAAAAAGTAAAACTTTTATGTGGAAAGTTCTTCTTTAGGATTTCAAAATTTTGATCATTGATTTCAAATCTCCTTTTGTTTCTTCATAAAACTGCTCAAACAGATTAATGATAGATCGAACCAGTCTTAGAACTTTTGAGTATGAGCCTCTAAAGTTTATCCATTTGGTGAATTAATTGTGGGAAAATTACTAATACCACACCTCTCGATCAAGAATTGGTTCCAAAATGAAGGCTATTCCTTCACAAGACCATTCAGAAGAACTCGAAAAAAGATTGAGCCAAATCGGAAGATATAAGGTCAGACTTGGGTCATTTTGACATGGAATGGTTCAATTTAACAAGGACTCTAAGTAATTTGTAAATCAATGACCTTGAGCAATAGGATTAAAATTAATTTTTAATGCACCCTGTTGGATTGGTTAACAAACATTGCTTATTGATAAGCCGAGGCCATTTTTAAAATTGAACTGAGTATACGGGTTAATGTCCAATAAATGATATCACCTCTTCTGCATACTTATACTCTTTAAAGCTTTTACGTAGGACTTGGAATTAGTTGTTTTTTTTCAGCATGTACTTCGTATCATAAAATATTATCAAATAGACAGGTAACCTATTCCATACCTATAAATTCCTTTTATAATCTCAAACCTCTTTCTTTCACGTTAATTTCGTTTCTTCCTCGTAGTTTTTTCCTACACAACACTCTATATGGTAAGCCTCTAAAATGCAACAAAATTTAAACAATCGTGACGACCAAGTTAGAACTTAATAATAATATTTAAGAGATGACAAATGATCTATATTTACACGAGTTACTTCAACATCACATTTTGAGTTGAACTGTTACGCCTTGAAACGCTGCAACATTAATCAAAACTAAATGCAACAATGAGCCACATCTTATCCCACTATTGCTCGTTTTTAATCTCTTCTTCGTTTTAAAACCCCTTTTAGAAATGAAAAATGTATGAGATTATGAACGTTTAAAACGTTTATAACGTTTTACAAACTACTCAAAAACGTTATTATTTCGCGCATTTAGATTAATAGCTCGTTCGTTGTTATTGCATAGCAAGTGTAAGGAGGGTAGGTACCTAGCTACTTTGTGGAAAAAAAATCATCTTATTCCAAAAGGTGCGTTTCAGACGTGTTACGTTATTAAATAGTATAAATTCGAATCATTTTCTATGTAAGTACCAGCGAAGTACGATTTTCATTTCCGCAGAAACTTTATAAGCCTATTAGTGGAGCTGCTGACCTTGAAAAAGGGTCTACGAACCCGAACCAGTCAACGATAAAAGAAAAATTACCCTAAACGACTTTCCTCGTAATATATACTTTTCAAGGATACAGAGAATTAAGATTTTATCCTTATTTCTACTTCATTCTAATGTATTTGACTTTCTTTCCCAGGAAAATTTTCATCTACGTTGGGGCATTTGTATTTCATTTGGTATTGTTTCGAGTTTACGTTGGAAAAACTTATCTTGGGTGCGTGCTTACTTTTTTTTTTTTTTTTTTTTCATTCAACTTTTTGCGACTACTTTCAAAAAAAGTTATATATTCCCACACATTTGAGTTAGGTAAGTATCCGTTTATTTGTATGTACTTTTTCGATGGAAAATATTGTCCAATACCCCAAATTGAAAGTAAAATTTAGATTTACGACGTAATATACAACTAAAATTAGGTCAACACAGAACCGAAAATTATGATAGGTTAAATTGAACAAGAAATACAAAACGAAAATGGAATACATGCCAGAAAATAAATACGCCAACTTCGAAATGGACTAAAAATTCTCCTAGGAGAAATGATAATATGAAAGTAGTATAAATCTGATACGGTTTTTTCCGTTCGGGTCAATAAGCACGGCCAAACTATTTGCCGAATTAATTAAGTAACTTTATTGGTGAGCGCAGAAATTGCGTTGTTAATCTTTGGCCCTCAGTGAGCAGGTTTAACTGGCAAACTGGCGAAGTAAAGAACGTCGTGTGTGCTAGGTACATTGATTCAAGTTTACAGGATGATTTGGAAAAGTATAATGCTACGTAAAGGTGCATGATCTTGGATTTGCTCTTGGCGGCGTGATGCTTTGAAAAACGTCAAAATCTAATCGGATTTCACACGTTATTATGGGACCAAAAACTGAACCAAGTCAAATTTAATTCGGATAACGAATAGAAAGTATGAGGAAAAAAGTTGATATAATAGCGAGACCTGCTTACCGTTTTGCTCGAATGTTTCATTTTAAGTGCAATCAATGAGCGAACTTGCCAACCAGCTGGAGATTTACACAATTTGAAAAGGTTCTGTACCTTTTTGAAAATGTTTAAGAAGATTATGATTCATGAAAAATACAAATACGTTCACGAAACTTGCACAAAGACATGCCCACTTATACTTTCAACGTGTGAGCAAGTTGATAACATTTTTCAAACACGAATAGGTATAATAAACTAAGCGTACGTAAGCTTAGGTGCGTATTTGCTGGCAAAAATATAACACTCAATAAAATGTAGGTATTGCTTTTTGGTGTGACGATTTATAAAAGGACTTGAATGAAGTTTGTATTTGGTAAGGAAGGAAGCTGATTTGTTTTTAATTTTTTTTTTTTTTTCCAAAATTGAAACGTTATAATACCCTACAGGTAGCTGAAAAATGGTTTTAAATGAATGTGGTGAACATTTCCATCGCAATCATTTCTAACGTGAGCTCGGGACTAAAACTTTTCAAATCATGAAAAAAATTCAAAGGATGGTGGGGACAATTTTCGTCCATCGCTATTAATTTCCTTTCGTAGTCAAAGATACTGAAGATTTAGAATTGTGATGAGTTTGATTTCTTGTCTTCTTGGAGTAGTCTGAAATGGAGAGGGTTATCCAAGTATACCACGGGTTCAGAATATAGAGACTAGAACTACAAGATGCCCACTGTGCAGATCACAGCAGTTACAGTAAGGGGATAACAGAAAAATCTCGTACCGAGTGATTCATGTTATAGCAGCTAGGAGCGCTATCCACTAAATCCTGCAGTAACACACTCTGAAATTTATACGTACATTTTGATTGGTTGAGATCTTAGAGCTTATATGCGTTGCCACAAGTCATATAGTGCTGTCAGGGTCTAGGGAGACAGTTGCCCAGAAGTTTTAAATCAAAGTTATACAGAATACCAAATTGGTCGTTGATGCACTTGCATAAAGCAATAGAATTAGTTCCGAAAATTCAGTTGGGAGTGACACCATCGCCTAGGCCCCGCAACGGCATATACCAATGTAAACACACACCACCACATACACAACAAAATTGCGGGACTTTCAAAATGCACCAATCAGCGTCAGAGCTTAAAACCTTTTCAGATTGATTGGTTGTGGTTGTTATGCTTCAGCGTTCAACATTCAAAAGTCACTGATCGTAGCGTTCCCAACGGAATTTTGGAAATTTTTAAGGTCGGTGCACCAACTTGATATTCTATATAACTTTGTTGTAAACAATAACTGGAACGCAGTGACCAGTGCCTCTACTGAATAAAACGTGAGTTACTAATTACTAGTTCTCCTTACCATTGAAAGTGAAACTACCAGATGTGCATCTTATGGTTTAGAAATATTATATCCCATCAACTCGTAATTGTTTTTTTTCATTCATTCGTTGGTGTTTTCATGCCGAAGCATACCTACAAGAAATAAAAAATTACGTTTCATGAGTTGCTACCAAGATCCGAGGGAACGTTGAAAAGTGATACCTACTTCTCAAATTCCTAGAAAAAGAAAAGAAAATTGAAAATTTAGTTTATGTGGTATGAACAGTCATCCAAAATTTTCAATGGTTTTAGTCACAGGCTCAAATTTTCAGAAGAGGTGGGTCGCTGCTGGAATTTTCACATTATTCAGTCCCATTAAGATTCGATTTTAGAGGGAAAAAATGTGAAGACGAACCATCCCAGATCTATACATCCAGTATGCATATTAAGATTTCGGGCAAAAAAGATGAAAAAAAGAAAAACCCCAGAGTGAAAGAACGAAATTTCAAAAGGTAGTCCTGTCTACTTAAGTAAGATTACCTAATAGTATAGCTAAAAACATGAGTTTAAATCACCCATCGCATCGCTTCTTATTGCAGTAAATATATGTTCAAAAAATATTTTAAAACAAAGGAAAGAGTATAATACCAATACTCAAAGGTATTAAGAACGAGTCATGGCGTACATTTTTGCATACACCTACGTAATGTGGTAATCGCGGGTAACCACCTATACCTAGGTGGTATTTTCCATGGCCTGTTTACACGCTCGCCTAAGCAAAAACTACGCTATTGTAAGACATTCACCAAAAATACTTTACATTAAAGCAATCGAAACGATTTAAAGGTTTTATTCAACGATGAATTTTCAAGCTGCGTGATTCATTGAAATTCTGAGAAAACGTTTGATTATAAAAACATTGAAGCTTGACCTTTGAAAAACTGATCCCCTGCTGAAAATGCCGAGTATATAATATATGTAGGTAAAGTAAGGGTAGGTAGGTACCTCTATCGAATGAATATTCTGCTATTATTTTTGGCAAAAGTTGCGCGTATTTTAATGGGGAATTCTGTGTCGAACGTAAGGGTTATACCCTGTAAAAAGGTATTTTTATAACTTCCGTTTTATTTGACCGTTCCAAACGTGTGAACTCGTAAAATTTCACCGTTTCATATCAGCACGTATCACATATTTCGAAATATTTCTATATAATGTACCCAACGCTGCGGTATGGAAGATTTCCAGAGTGATTTTATCGTGCCAATGACAGGAAAAAAAACGCGGTATTGTTTTTAATCGTTTCTAATAAGTGTCTGTCAGATGAACACGTTGCGTCACTTAGTGAAGAAGGCTTGTTTGAAAAAAATGAAAAATGAATGAGGGTTCAACGAGGCGATTTCGCTAAAGACTCGTCGCAATTTTCTTCGAATTCGAATTAAAATTCTATTGCGGACATTATCAGGTATCTGGTAGACTCGCAGCTTCGGCAGTCTTACCGATGAAATGACGAACATTCTAAAAAAATGCCCAATAATAATAACTGATACATTTTTAGAAAAATAAATTACCATACAGACGTTTTCATACGAAGTATTGCTTATGGTCAAGTTTTGCAGGGATTATTTCACATTTACGAGTATTCCACATCAGTTTCTCCCCTCCAATACCATAGATACTTGCTACGGACTCGTAATGATGTTATAGAAATGTAAAGTTACACGGGTGTAGTATCAACGTAAAATTCAGGACTTACGTGAGAATTATAGATACTAGAACTACAAGATGCACATCTGCAGGTCACAGCGGCGAGGGGATTACAGAAAATTCCGGTACCGAGTAGTTCACCATTATACCCGTTGGGAGAGCTGTTTACCAAATCACGCAGGGGCATTTTCTGAAATTTTTTCCCTTTGATTGGTTGAGATCTTGGAATACATATGTATTGCTGCAAAATCACATAGCGTTGTTAGTTTTGGTTAAGAGAAAGAGTTGCTCTGAAGTTCTAAACAATAGTAAAGATGCAGTGATCAGCGTCTCTACAAGATAAACAGTGAGTTACTATTTATCAGTTCACCTCTCCCTCGGGACCACCAGATAGGTATCTTGTAGTTCTAGTGTCTATAGTGAGAATGATGGGTCATGTGTTGAGCGTCCCTATTTAATCCAAAGGAAGATAATTGTGGTCTAAAAATTTGTTAAAGGATCAAATTCAGAATTTCGATCAAATGATGAACCTAAGTGATGGACCTTTTAAGCAAAAATGTTTCCAACAAAATTTGTTGCATACAAGTTTTATCTATTTTGATTATTAAAGGGACAGATTTCATTTGAATTCCAGCAGCCCCTTGAAATTGTAGAAATCAGCAAAAGTTGTACACAACCAAAGTTGCCTATGTAGTATGTACATAATACCTACTAAACTAGATCTACATTTGAAATCGCGATGTGAGCTAATTTTGTCACCAAAATTTTATTCAAATTTTGCAAATCTGTCTCAAAATTTGTATAAACGACTTAAACACAGTTCTTTCAGTAAATCAGGTATGCAAAATATGTAGCTTAGATGACAACAGTAAAGAAAATTTATGTCTATGAGATTTGCTACTGAGATTGATCATTTAACCAAAATTTTAAATTGCTCATTTACCAAATTTTTAAATGACAGCGCATTCCTTCAATTTAGGAAAGAGGGTTGCAAATTACAAGTTATTCCCGCACAGGTTGAAGGTTCATATTGATACCACATCTGTGTAACTTTTGCATGGCCCCAGTGGCAAGGTCTCTCCAATAATTATATTACAATGAATACCCAGCGTATATAAGGTCTCAAACAATGGTGGTTGTGGGAAAGGTGGGTGCTTGTTTTTTACAGCTCATCCTTCTGCGTAAGTATGTGAATGAGGTAATTGTATTAACAACGTTTAATTGTTTCACCAACACGGAAGGAATAGAAAGGATCAATGTAAATGTAGTGCAACATCTATGTAAGATTGTAGACACTACAACCTCAAGATGGCTATCTGCAGGCTACAGAGGTAAGGATAATCCGAAAAATTCTGGTACAGAGTTGTTCATGGCTTATCCTTCAGAAGCACTGTTCACTAAATCCCGCAGAGGCACGTTCTGAAATTCCTGCATTTTGATTGGTTGAGATCTTAGCGTTTATTTGCGTTGCCGCAATGTTATGTAGCGCTGTCAGTTTGGGTGTAGAGGAAGAGCTGTTCTGAATGGAAGCTTCTATTCTAAACAATAGCTGGGACACAGTGATCAGCGCTTCTACAGGATAAACCACGAGTAACTGTTTATCGATTCCTCTAATTTTTGGGACCACCAGATGGGCATCTTGTAGTTTCAGTGTCTATATAAAAACATGATTTTGTGAATTGCTAATCCGAGCACCTTCAACGTTTTGGATAGGCAAACTATACTACTTTGACGTCTTATGAGATGTTCTGTGTTCGTTATAAGGTAGGGGAGGTTAATGCAGAGCATCCTGTGTATATTATATCGCATCTGTATAATTTTGGAGGATGTTTGACAGAAATTATAATTAGAAAATTCAGTTCATAGAAAATTTAAGATGAGCAAAAAATTTCACAAGAGCAAAATATTTAGAATGGACATTTCTCAACTCGAGGTCATGTCAAATGAAAAACATCTACATAACTGAATGAATAAAAAATAAATCCGATTTAATTTACAGTATTGAACTGATCAATAGGTAATATGGAGAAAATACGCCCTAAATTTCACTAAATGGATGCAAAACACGTTCGCAATTGTGACAAAAATTGTAGATTTTCCCCTCGTTTGTGTCTAGCGTAAACGCCAATTACGTATATAGCAATTTTGACTGAAATATCCAAAAAATATCGTAATCATTAAGGCATAAAGATTCAAAACAAGCCTATAACTGCTTGAAAACATCAATTTCATTTAATTTCACATTCGTGATATTATACTCACGAGTTACCTATTTACACTGATGTATTTATTTTTGATTTTCTAAATAGCTGAGCGACCTTTATGCAATATAAATTTCAGAGTAACTAAACAATCAGTGAAATTTGCGACGGCTTTATGATCGCCGACGACGATAGCATGACGCCTTTTATTGGCGTCGACATTGTATGCGAGGCAACAGTTTTGTCTACCGAACCAACGAGCGTTCTTTCATTATTGTCGATAAAAATAGCGACGCGCGATAAACTCTCTCTGGCCAACTTTACAATAAAGGGTGCAATTTTATGCCACTTTTTTGTTCCCCCTTCAGAAGTATAAATTTATAAGCAGGTGAGTGCCCGTTTCATAGGTATAAATAATATCCGAAATTGTTCCAAGTTTTATATTAAATGAGTGAGCTGCACACTTTAGTATGTATTTCCAATCACCGGCCGCGCGATTTATACCAAGACCTACGTAGCATTTATTTATTACACTAGCAAAATCTATACTAGCATGTGTAGTGTGGTGCTAAACTAAACCATTAATTTAAAACTGGAGACGCTGAAAAAAAAAAAAACGATACTTTCCATATGATGAAACCATTAACAATGGGCGTCACTCGAGCGTAACCAGAGAACGAAGTTGTTTTTCAAACACCAATATCACCGCAGTTCCAAAAATTTTAATTAAGCCACCCGTGTATCGAGGACGTCTTTGGAAACCTTACAGAATTAGGTACCTGCGATTTTATTTGTATTCGTGTTTCAGCCGAGTTAATCGTTTCGATTGCTATATGCCTCGTCTTTTTTCTACGTAGGTTGATAGGTTAGTATAGATAGATAGGTACGTAAGTAGGTACGTACCTACTTGATAAATGCAACTTTTGAAAATTTATCCCTTTAGGATTCTGTAGAAAATTACGACAAGCTGGATGGAAAAAAAATAATTACAGTAATGAGAAAAAATAAAAATTGATTATATGGAAAATGGTTGTACGCATATACTCGGACTCGTACAGCAATCAGTCTGCTAACAAAATCGGTCGACACAAATACCAAAAGCGAAGCCATAAAAGGAAATAGATGATTTAGTTTACTTTGCAATGTTTATTCAGCACTGTTAAATCGAAGTTAGTTCCATCTCAAAGGTACTTTCACTACAAACAAGAGTTGCATCGCGTCGCCTCGTAGTCTAGTATAAAAATTTAATTCTCTTAAAAGGAGTTTATCATTAAGGTGAAATTTTTTCCACACTGTCTACTTTCTGAAGTTTATTTTCGTAAGCAAAATTCTACTCGTATATCATATTTCGCGAATAAATTCAGCATTTTTGATGCACATCTATGATTTGTTGCGGTTGAAAGTTTACGACACAAATTCAATGCTCGCAACAAATATGAAACGTGAACCAAGTTATATGGCGTCATTATACGTGCATAATCATTTTATACTAAGTTAAAATATATAAATACGAACCTTAGGAATGAGTGACAGAACAATATGAATTCGTTCAATTGTTATATAAAATGTTTATTTAGATATAAATAAGCGCGGATTACTTTCGTATACGTAGAGCTGACCGTTTTTGAAATTATAACTTGAAGTATGAAGGTGCAATAGTTGCAAAAATTTTATAGTGATGATACTGAGAAAGTATTTGACAAAATTACATCCTACTTACAAAACTAAAAGAGCTATACGTAAATAAATGTTTTATATGTAATTTTGGATCTGATTTTTCAAAATATATTTAGGAGGCAATTTCAGTGTATTAATACTAAGGTCACATCAGGGCGTTGCACCCTCGCAAAACCACTAAACTGCTAGTCAGCACACGAGAATGGCTAAAATTGTCATTTTAAAGTCAAAAATGAGCCAAACTTAATTTTGAGTCTAGGAAAAAATTTAAATCTAAGACTTCATCCCTATGTTGTCTGCTTTATGTGGAAAAGAAACAGATTCCTGGTGGAAATGCATTCAGAGGAGTGTCTGCCACTACCCTCAGAAAACCAAAGCCTTCTAACATTGGTTGGAATTTTGTTGCAGGGATAAAACATCTTACAATATCACGAAAATTACCAAGTCTATCTTCGTATTTGGATTCTGCTCCAAATTCCCTATTCAAAGATACTTCACATGTATACTTGGACAAGTCTGATTTTTTTTAATTTTACAACCTACGTATGATTAATCGTCATCAGAGGAAGCTGAAATATTACCACTCGAAACGCTTTTGCTAATGAATGAAAAATCATTTTAAGAAAACAAACTACAAAGAGTTGAATTGAATTTGAATTTTTAAAGATCTCGCTACTCAATATATCTCTATTCGAAGAATAAGTGCCACTTTTTTTGAAAGAATCAAGAAAATGAAAATAGATACTTTTGAGAAATAATTTCTCTTCTCACGAAACGAAATATGAAGAAGAGGAAGCGCCAAATCATAATTTATAAAAATAAAAGCTACCCAGCAATTTTATAAAAAATCAAAAATGGTTCCAGGCTAGTAGCGTAACTAAGCACCATGCTCATGCAAAGCTTTTCATTCCCCCCTACTTACGTAATTTGTATCGTGTTACCTGACACCCTTGTACAAAAAACACTTAGATACTAAATAATGTCGCTATTTTCGTATCATATCAATTTTAATTGATTTCAAATCAGAAATAAAATAAATATATGTATTCATTTACTTTAATACCTCATCATATGTCATAATTCATTTATTTACCTACATATTTAAATAATCCTCTGATGTTTTATGATTTGTTTCAGAATTATTTTCTCGTAAATGAAAAAAAAAAAACAATTTCAACTCGTTTTAAAATCTTTACAATAAAGGAATCCTAGGCGCTGCTATTTTGCTCAACTAAATCGGATTTACCTACCATTAATTACTCACCAAAACTTTTATTATAATTACTACAACTGAAGGGAGAAAACTTATAAGGGAAAAACTTTTCTTGCAACAGTCTAATAAAAATTATACTTCATTTATAAGTAAGTAAATTAATTTTTAGCGCTCTCTGCGTTTATGCGAAAAACTCCGAATAAACATAACTATTAGGTATTTACTAAGAAATTTACCAATGTGATATAAATCTAGTAACAAAGCAGAAGCTTTGTTTTATTATATCGTAATTTATATTCATGTACCTACTCGTTTATCACGGAATAAATATTATTTTTATGTACTCATCGTATGTACAATAATCATTTTTCTTTATTGTTATAACTTTGATTTATAGATAAATTTCAGTAAAAAGAAAAAATTAACTTGAGCGAGTTCATTTTTTTATTTTTTAAAAAAAAAAGACAAAATTGAAACCAAAGTAATGAGCCCACTTGCAGTTTCAAATTTGTCTTTTACAAAAATTAATTCACCACGATATAAAATTTATGCTTTAAATTTTGCATTCTAAGTACACGTGTTATTTTTTTACGCATAACTATTATTATTATTATTATTATTTTTTTTGCAAAATCATGCTCGTTAATCTTATTCCAATAGAGTGTCGGGGTCGACATCGATCGAGAGAAAAAATAGTAAATATTTTTTCTTTAAATTAATTATACCCACTTCGTTGTTGAAAGATAGTTGAAGCGTTATCCATTCTCGGGATACTTACTTCACTTGCACAAGGCTGTGGCATGTTACCATGGTGTTCAGATACACAGACATGACTTGATTGCTTTTCTTTTTAAAATTCATTTTAAAACAATTGAACCCGTCTGTAAAATTTATAACAAGGTAAAATTTACCAACTACTCATTTTACCAACTATTAAACGCGATAATATGCTTAAAATCATCGTTAAAAAGTTCACGAACGAGTTAATTTTTTCAAATTAGTTTGTAAATACGGCGCCTTATACTCGATTTTGATTTTCTTGTATGTATGTAATCCTAATAAATGTTTTCATTTGTACAGATTTTTTATAATTAAGAAATTTTTGTTCTCAATGTTTTCGTTTTTTTCATTTTCTTGAATAAAATGTATTTCAAATGTTTGTTTTACTACTTAATGATTTTGTTTATTTTTCAAAAACTAATTTGTGTAATACAAACAAAGGAGTTAAAATGACCGCCCGATGTGAATTTATAATGATGGTTTTTTTCGTAATACGTCTAATGAAAGAATACGCATTTCAAAAACGCAGGAAAACAACATTGTCGACAATGAACCAATCAGATCGCTCGAACTGAAGAAGCTGTGCTCTAATTGGTTTGTTGTCACGTGCGTTATTTTCCCGCGTTTTTAAACGTATTTTTTCGTTGCACGCACTCTAATATGAATAAATTAACTATTTTGAAAATTGAAGGTGCAAATACTGTTCTTAAAAATTAGCTTCAAAATAAATTTTCAAGTTTAAAAATGAGTGGGTAAAAAAATGAAAACATTTTGTCACGTTCATTTTTGGTCAAACTGTGAAATCGGTGCTTTAGCTCCAGTGCTTTAGCAGCGGGATTTCAAGTTTTAACACTGCTGCTTTTGCACCAGCTCTTACACTGATCCATTAGCACAGATGCCATTATACCAACGCATTGGCCACTGTGGTTTTTTACACTGAGGGGCGCAGTTCTCTACTGATTAGAACTGTAGTTTTCAAAATGGCGGTTCCTTACGCGGTTCTCTATGCGGTTCTCTACGTGGTTCTCAAAAATGAAAAGTTGTACAAAGTACTGAAATTTCCTATTTTGAGTTTGGACTCATGTAAGCCTCGTTTTAAATTATCATGTAACCTGAAATTTTTATTTTTTCCCAGTCAAGTCGATAATTTATTACTTTTTCAAAAATTTTACAACTGTTGGAAATTTTTACAAAAAGATTTTGAAAAATGGATAATTTCTAAATACGTTTGAACATATTTTACAACCTACTTAGATGTTTTTTCATCTCAAGTGAAATACAAATTGCAGAAATAAATCAAAAATTCATTACACATGTTCCCCACTCTAATCAAATCACTTCACTATTCACTGCAGTAATCGTGTTTTGAGAGAACCGCAAAAATGTTGTACAGCGGTTCTATTGATAAGAGAATAGCCGGTTCGAACCGCTGCTCTACGACTCTTATCAGCGATTCTTTACGCGATTCGAGCAGCGACATCTCTGTTTAACACATGTACTTTAACACTTACGTTATAGCAATGATGCTTTATTAGTGGTGCTTTTTACATCGATGCTTTCACACTGATGCTTTAGCACCACTGCTTTTACGCTAATGCTTTAGCACCAGTGCTTTTACGCTAATGCTTTAGCACCGTTGCTTCAACACGGATACTTCTATAGCAATCACTCATTGGCGTAGGCATATTTTTCTCAAAAAT
The DNA here is from genome assembly GCA_900060175.1 of Ferrisia virgata. Lineage (NCBI taxonomy): Eukaryota > Metazoa > Arthropoda > Insecta > Hemiptera > Pseudococcidae > Ferrisia > Ferrisia virgata. Next base: position 47,185 of record FIZR01001639.1, read on the forward strand.
CAAATTTCCGACTCAATCAACCATGGTGGGCATACTGCCATTTCCTCAGACACCCCACAAACATTTTCTCTTATCTTTGAAACAGTTAAAGCACGAACTACTGGAGTTTAAGCACAAATGAATAACACCCCTCTCCATCCAATTGTCAGTAGTGGTGATACTGGGAAAATGTACCGAAGTACAGCGTGTTGGATTGATTCTGACATCCCCACTACTAAAACGAGAATTTTTCGTTTTAAAAATGTGAGGTTGGCGACTTGTAGTAGAAATACATATTGTATGTCGTATGTTGTTCGTTACTTCCCTCAAATTTTTCATCTTATACATTGCCAACCTCACATTTTCAACATGAAAAATCCTCATTTTGCTAGTAGTGGGGAATGTCAAATTCAATCGAACACGTTGTATTTTTTTAAGGAACTTGAAAATAGAAGCAACGTAATTGATGTCTTCGTATTTCTTTACACTAAGTACCACATCCGCATCTCTATTTTTATAAAACGTAAGTAAACCACGTAATGTGAAATATTCGTATTTATTATTTACTCTAAAATAGACATCATTTTTCAATTTAAAATTTAATTTACGCGAAAAAAATGAGACGTGTATGTAAGTTGTACCCACTGATTTGGTTTACACAATGTTGTCTTTTATCAACAAAAGTTTATTTAATATCAATTTGCAGCGTAACATCTCGTAAAGTGACGGTTAATAAGGTGCTCTATGAATTCATTCGGAATTTCCAATTATCGTGATAATGAAATGCTTTTATTAAAAAAGCAGAAAAAGGAAATGAACGCAAATTGAAGAGATATTGGAAAAGAAATCACTTTTACACTAACACATATGTCAGTACGTAGCTACGCACGTAATATGTACCTATACATATATCTACACAAAAAACGGTATTTTTTTATTGATAGATAACAGTATATTAAGATATTCAAAGGAACTCCTTTCTAGATAAAGGGTACCTATTCATTTTACACGCTCTTTGTGTGTATGTAATGTAGATACGTAAGTATAAGTGTTGCGAAAATAATCGATTCTCCGCTTATTTTCGACATTCATCTTCATAGATTATGTACAAAAGTGACACTGAAAAAAAGCTAACTCATTTGAAAAAGTATATACCATACCGCAGACTACAATAATTATTCTAAAACTAATAACCCTTGTACCAAAGTTATCCGTTTGTACTCTTTCTTGTCACATTAATCACAGCTGGAGAAATTACTCTGTTAGTTGGCAGAATTTAAGTTGTACGGTAAATATACTCCATTTTACTATTTATACATGAAACTAAGCGACGCAAATTAGATGTTAAATACTTGGAAACAAATTTCAAAGAACGCATTTGTTACGATTTCTAGTCACTGCTACCTAAAGAAAAGCTTCCACTAGATACTTACAGCAGCAAATTTCACAGAAATAAGTTGGGTGTACTTTAAAATGACGTTTCGCGAGTTACTTATTCAAATGAACCTTGCTCATTTGCAAAGAAATCAATCGCTCAAATAATTTTCATATTGGTACACACATATCAAGGCGAAAACGTATTACCAAAATATTTGCCAAAGTAATTTTCAACTTCCTATCGCCGAGATAGATATTTTTGTGCATAAAATCACGGATATAAAACAAAATATATCGCAAATAATTCATCTTCAAATAAAATATACATAACTTATATTGAAATTAAAACACTGCAAAAAGATTGAAGATCTTTTAGTTTAAAACTCGAGCATTAAAGTTTTAGTTATAGTGTTTTAAAAAAATACAAAACCAAAATGTTTATTTCATCTTTGATTTATACCGAAACTTTAAGGATATAAATATATTTTAAGTTTTCTTTTTTCTTTTTTTCTTTTTTTTTACTTAAATGCTGGAATAAATTTTAATTCTCAGATGTAACGCTTCGATCTACCTACTTACTGATCTAACAACAGAGATAAAAAAGCTTGAAAAATATGAGCAGAAGGATCTACTTAAATCTTTGATTTTCATCAGCTCTGCCTGGTATGTATGTTTACCTAACCTCCATTTTGTAGTAAGAGACTATCAGAGCTTCGTTCACTGAAGGTAAAAGGGTGAAGGCCAAAAAGAGGGTAGACAAGGGCATGGGCTTACTAAAATGCAGTAAGCACCATTATGTTTCATAATTACAAACTGAAAAAACGTCTTGTACATAAACTTACTAGGACTCTGCCAAAAATTTGAGTATCACTTTTTTTTATGCAATAAATAAAAACATCATTCTACGTGGCACAAATATTAACGAATTTGCTGCTATAAACGACTCGATGATTCCAGATTATAGAATTTTATCGCAATTTAATTTATATAGAATTGGAAAAGTCAAGTTGAAAAAAATTCCCCAGAGCGTAGTAAAGAAGGAGAATTTCGGAAAACATCAAAACTATTCAGTAAATCGGTGAAAGATCGAAAAATATCGTAAATATTCAGCGGTCTAGTACAAGAAACCATTTGATCAGCTATTTTTTCAATATCAAACTAACGATAAGGCGTATATTACGAAACTTTTGCGAACACCAACTTTTGAACACATTAAATACACGTGCTACCGAGTGTTGAAAACGTTGAATCCCAAAATGTAAGTTAACACTACAACAACCGCGCAGTAGCGCCAATAAGTACTTCAAATGAAAACATCAACTTGAAGCATGTTTATTTTCAATAAGTATTTTCCATTTAAATTTTATATATCTCTACGAATAAATTAAAAATATAAATCACTACACGTGGACTGATCTGAATATTTTTTCAATTTGTTTAGTATTTTATCATAAATAATTTCACCGTAACTTCCTGGTAGGTAACGGAAATACGGAAATTATTCCTTTTCTTCTAGGTAAGTATTTATATTGTTGTCTTTTTTTTTTTTTTTTTTTTTTTTTTTTTTAATTCGTTTAAATTAAATTATTATTTTAGAAAATTATACCTCTGAAAGCTCAAAGCACTTTCATTTAACGTATTTTTCTACGCCAGTTGTTTAAATTAAAAAAATTGAAAATTGTTACAATTTTTAACGTAAACAAAGACTCGCTGAAGACCAACAGTCGAGTTGAAATATTCACCGAGTTATCCTTAATGATGATTTTAACAAAGCTGACTTTAGAAAGAAAAAAAAAACAATGCATACCCTTACAGTAGAGTTAATTTATCTTTCACGTTAAGTATACGGGAAAAAAAGCAAAAAACTTGAAAACATTTTTTTGTCGAAGAAAAACTATCGGAGTAACTCTTTCATTTTTGACAGTTGTGATTTATTCATCTGAACGATTTAATTCTTGAAATTAAACTTCCTTCGAAAATGAACCTTTTTTTTCTACCGTGGTTTTCTGCGATATAGCAAATGGTAATTGTATTTTTAAAATATTATTTTACCTTAGTGTAGCATAAATTGAATGTTTCATTTTTTTTGCTAAAATTCAACTTTTCTATAGCTACATACGAAACTACCCTAAAGAATCGTTTATTTCGTTAGTACTTCACATGCGTATTGTGTGCAATTATCTAAAATTCGAGCGTATACATCCCATTGTTTATACGATAATAAAAATGAATAATTTTCTCGCAAAAATCTGTTTAGTTTATGTATAATTTTTTGGTTTGTCGGAATTAAATTTTATCTTTTACGTGACTGGAATATTGTTGAAAAAATTGTATAGTTGATACGTTTGTTCAAATTTCACAAACGTAATTTGTTTGTCGATTGGTTTTATGGCCACGATTGCATTACATATTGACAATTTGAATTTACCCTGTAAAATGGTAATAAAAATGGTCGAAGAAATTTAGTTGTAGAGAAAAAACGCAACAGAACTGTTTACATTTAAAATGACGACGACTACGATGAAGAGATTTTGTATGTATCAGCGGTATCAAATCTCATCGTACACAGAATATTAATTTCACTCGTCCATCGAACTGAAACTTTGAATATTATAATGAACAGTTGAATGAATCGAGTTATAATTAATATCTTTTGAAAATAAACGAGCATTAATAATAAAATGCTTGGAAAGTTTCTAAAACATCTAAGAACAAAGGAAACTTTAAACAATCGAGTGTATCATACAAGTATATCCTCCTTCAAGTTTGAGAAAAGAAACAAAAAAAATATATATATAAAACAGGAAGAATTTAAGAACGACAAAAAACCATAAGGATCAAACATGTGTTAGGTACTATTGCGGAGTGAAAATAGAAAAATCATTAGAAATAGATTAAAGCAAAATTTAGAAAATAGCCAAAGGAAAACGTGAAAAATGTTTCGAATTAACGACGTTGTGATTAAGCTCGAAATGATGTCTTGATAAGCGTGAAAACATCGTAGTAGAACGAGCATTTCTGGAATGTTATGAGTATTCTCGCGTTCCCTTTTAAGGAAGATTTCTTTGGTGAAAATTCTTCAGGAAATCTTGTTTTAGTGAGTGTAGTTAAATTGAGGTTAGACCGTAATTATTTACTTTTTTTTTATTTCTTCACAAGAAAAATGTCTGTATGCTAGAAAGTTATCTTCAGAGTGCAATGATCTCATAAGGTACGTATTATTTTCCGAATGAATGATTTTTACAAATAAGTAATTTCGCTGCGTTTTCCTTAATTAAATGATGTCGCTACAAAGAGAAAATAATGAATTTTGATTTCAGCTGCAATGAAATAACATTCCTTTTTATATCATTTCATTGAAAATTTTCATTACTTTAAATGTGTTTTCACCTTCGTCTATTCTACTCTAAAAAATAGCTCATGATTGGTGTGATTCGAAGTATAAATTGAACCTTCAGTTTGGTAACAATAATGCAACACTTATCAAGTACCTACCTGTACGAACGGATACCTAATTTCTAGACTATAGAATATTTACGTTGATTTGTTGAAAAGATTTATTTTTAATTTAATTTTCAAAACATTAGGTTTTAAATTACTATTATTACCCATGTGTATATTAAAAATTTTTTTGAAATATCAAAATTTCCAATTTAAATTCTCGCTAATTTATGTCTGATTCAAATAGAAAGAATGAAAATTATTCATTCAGAAACGATTAGTCAGAAAATTTTTCAAAAAAAAACTACAAAAAAAACCAAGCATACTTATCAACCTTTTCTTTATGCTGTCAGCACTTTGGACATGTTTATGTTGACCTTTTGTGGGGAATAAGTGTTATTTAAAATTCTGATCAGATGCAACTATAAAATGACTGAGCAGACGCTGCATAAAAATGATTGTATGATATTTCTTTGATCAACAGGCCTTATCTTCGAGAACTCAAAGGTCAAAGAAGAATACCTACGTCGTGCATTTGAGTTATAAATACATAAGTTACTTTGTAAGCGTAATGTTTTTACGCAGGTTCTTATTAAGCTCAAGGTTTAATTTGAAAAACTATTTTTTTTTAAATAATGCTGGTAAACATCTATTTCAAAAATAAAACGAATTTCGAAATTCATCTATTTTGGTTACGAAAAAAATTCACGTTGCATTAAATAATAAATGTAGGTTAATTTGCTTCGATAAACTTCTCTTATAAGACGTTAAAATAAAAATTGCTTGTGAATAGGTTTCGAATTAAAATTTTTTTAATATTTTATTTAACGTAGGTAACTTTATAGAACATCGTTTTTATTTGAATTCGTTTTAAATTGCCTACGAAAATATACGCAAGCTTTATTATTTCTGCAGTTCTTTATTAAATACACTTGGGTCTGCTAAAAAATTTCAAATTAAATTAAATTTTTTTTTCAAGTTCACATTGGAAACTCAATTTATAGCTTCCATCTCACTGAAATATTTTGATTTCTTTTGGAAGTTCCGCTATTTGAAAAAGTTTCGGTTAGAGATGGCTTAATTTTTTCATGTGAACATTTTTATACGAAAATTTATAAATTTTGAATATTACTTGGAAAATTGCCAAAATAACATAGTTTTTTTTTTTTTTTTGGTCGGTACCGGAATATATGTATTGTATACCTACGTATGTAAATTTAATTTAACAATTCTCCTTAAAGCAGGTACCTACTACACACACAGCATTAATTCTCATTTTGAATAAACTTAAGGCTTATTATTTTGAGAAAAAAATCACGTATATTTAATATTTTATTACCAACCTTCAATCACAACACAACAATTTCAATGTTACATAACATTTACATAAAATAGCAGTTTGAGCATAGTTTTACAGCTTTTTAGCTTTTCACGTTGTATATAAAATAAAATTACAAAAAATTAATGTTTTCAAAGTTTAGAAAAAAAAATTCTTTCAACGTATAAATTTAAAAGCTATTTTACTGATAAAAAAATAACAAATTTTAAAAATATTAGCCTTCCTATAAGTATCACGAATAGGTACATTATTTTCTTAAAGAAAATTAAATGAAGTAAAAAAAAAAAATTCGTAATACTTATTGATGTAACGTTTTTTGATGCCAATATTTCGGGATTATTTTATTTTAGCAAACACTATAAACATTAAACTTAATATAACAAAAAGCACGATCGGATCGTAGAACATGAAATTAAAACACAAAAATAACGAAAAAAAATATAAAATCGTTAAAATGATGTAACAAATAAAATAATTAATTATAACGTAACGATAGGTAGGTAGGTAATTTCACGATCACTGATTTTTTCGATAGGTAGGTATTCCCAAAAGTTAAAATGCTTATTAGCTAAATCTTATGATCTAACTCTGATACACTTATGTAGATAACATTTTTATGTTTTGGTATAGCAAAGTACATAATGTAAATAATTTGAAGATCTGTACGCGATTTATAATTTTTGGAATGTTCAATGGCTTATCGATAGGTAGGGTACAGAACATGAAAACAATGGTGAACAAACTTAATTTGATATAATTGCAAAACATTAGGCCTAATGAAAAACTACAACGCATTATTAACATTTAACGTAAAAATACGAGTAGGTAGGTATTTTTTAAAACGGAAATTAAACGATTTACGTCAGTTTATTTGTGGATCTTTTACATATTGCCCGCTTAAAATAAAAGGCTTGTTTCGATTTTCCTCCAGCTTCGGACTATCTTCGTTTATACAATTTGTCAGCGTTTGATTTTGTATATTATTTGCATTCATTTTCTGCGTAGGTGTGTTTATGGTTGGATTTGTTTTGAGATTAGATGTATTGTTATTTTTCGGCGTTACTGAATTTCCTACGTGTACTTTGGATATTGGGTTGTTTGTGGATATTTTTTGTGCCGGAGTATTTGTTGAATTTGTATTCGGATTTGATGAGATGTTCGAATTTGGCGATTGATTTTGCTGATTGGTTAAGTCGATCGATGTAGGAATAGTTGATCGGTCTTCTATTACGTATCTGTTAAAAGAAACATCCGGTATTTTTTTTATCAATTTACTATTAATATGAAAGTCTTACGCACAAACTTATGCAAATGATTTATTTGATTATATAGAATTAAATCTCACCTGCCATCTTTCCATTCTGCTGGCGTTTCGGGCATTATTGGTATCATATAATCAGTGTGTAAGTAATCGTCTTCCGATTCTAAAGGTCGCATTAAAGTTTTGTCCAGTTCTGATGGTAAAGGGCCTTTATAAACTGGTAGATGCATGTTGATCACATTTGGATCCTGAATAAAAGAGGTAAAGACAACATATTAAAAATGTTTGAATTCAATTTTTCAATGGGATGGTTGAAGTTTTAAACTGTGATACGAAGAACTAATTTCTATTGCAAAAATCTCCACGGTCTGGAAGTAAGTATTTTACATTGATAAATTGTCATGAGTTTAGTTACTTGAATGCAATATCCTAAACGTTCTACTATGCTTCCAAAAGTAGGTCTTTGTTCTGGATCATGATTCCAGCAACTAAGCATTAAGGCATACACAGGATCTGGACAGTTTGCGGGAGGACCAAGACGACCTCCTCGAGCTACGCTCATCATAACTTCTCTGTTACGAATACCAGTGTAAGGCATATAACCCAATGACATCACTTCCCACAGCAACACACCAAAAGACCTTAAAAAAAACAAAGATAATTAATGAGTTTATCATTTTGAAACACGTTACTGACCAATAATTGAGCTAATCAATAAAACAGCCATAACAGATCATAATTCACTATCTACCACATGAGCATACAACTACCTTAATTATACACATTTGAAAATTGGCTAAGTGTTGTAAGTTTTAAAAAAATGTAAAAATTAGAATATTCGCAACTAAAAGATAATTTTTTTAAAAATCTAAAAGATTTTTTGAATTTATATAAATAAATGCATCAACATGACAGAAAGTATACTACAGTGCAGCATGTTCAATTGATTTTGGCCTCCTTAGCATAATGGGAATTTTTTGTGTTAAAAATGTAAAGTTGGCAACTTGTTTCTAGAAAAATACCGATAGGAGGTGTTGGAAAATGAAAATATATGGAAACAAGTTGCCAATCTCACATTTTCAACAGGAAAAATTAGCATTTTGCCAAGGGGGCAGAATTAAATGAACACGCTGTATTTTCATTTTCCAACATCTATTGCTGTTTTTAGAAATAAGTTGTCAACTTCACATTTTTAACACGAAAATTTTTATTTTGCTAAAGGAAGGTGCTGCAATGTAGCTTTATTTTGTTGCCAGTTTAAGCGGATAAAATGCCTAAAGGAGTTCAAAGTGTTCTCAGAATTTGTATATGAGGAAACCAATAATCCATTAGAAAAAATAATAAAAAATTCGCAAGCTTACCACACATCTGTTTTTGATGAAAAAATACCATCTAAAAATGCTTCTGGAGGCATCCACTTTATTGGTAACATTGCTTTCCCACCTTTCTTATAATAATCGGATCTGAAAAAATTACATAAGTTTTCACTCAATAAAATCTAAGAGATTATTGATGATTTTCAATGAAACAGGCTATTATACCTGTATATATCTCTAGACATGCCAAAATCAGCTATTTTTACAACGCGTCCCGGTCCTCTAGATGTTAGAAGACAGTTTCTGGCTGCAATATCTCTATGAATGAAACGTAATTCTTCTAAATACTGGCAACCTTTTGCAACATCAATTGCACATTGCAACAAATCTTTCATAGTTAAAGCGGACGGCTTATCCTTTTAAAAATGAATAATTAAATTATTTAGCGTACATTACTAGTACTTTTAACTTGAGAAAAAAATTATAATTAATGCAGCTTACGGCTTTGGGACGATTTTCTCGTAAAAAATTCTTCAAATCACCACCAGCCAGTAGTTCCAAAATAATGTAACGTGGATGGGTATCGAAACAAGCTCCTATAAAATGCACTATGTTTGGATGATTAAATTTACTCATAATTAACGCTTCCATCAAGAAATCAGCTTCCGCTTGATTAGATGATAACGCTGGCAAAATCTGAAAAATATAAATTAAATAAAATTGATATTGATTGCAAAGTCGTTTGGTTTGTCTAAAACCGAACACGTGGAGAATTTAACTTACTTTGACAGCTACTGCCAAATCAACTGAATCGGTGTCTCGATTCCGTAAAAGTCCTTGATAAACGTCGCCGAAAGCGCCGCATCCTAAAGGCCTATGAAACGAATATGGAAAAAATAAATGCGATAAATTCTAAAACAAAATTCTACCTAACTCGATAGTTGGAAAAAAAATTTCATACTTCACTAGTTGTACTTTTTCTCTGGGAATTTCTTTCAAATCCCTAATTGTGTAAGTTACGCCACCAAATTCGTAATTTGGATTGAATTCTGTTAATCTTACGCTAGTCGGTCCGGGTGGATTCAGGTGGTTAAGTTGTAACCCACCTAAGCCACATACTTTTCGCTGGGTGAGTTCTGACTGTTGTTGAAGATATCGATTATCTATGAAAATAATTCCATTGATATTACAGGTTTACAGGTGAGAGTAAGCAGCTATTTTATTGGCTCCATTTTTTGCATCAACTTACACATTAGCAAACTAAAAGTAACCAATAATAAACTCGAAACACATAGACATATCAGTACAATCCACATTTGACCAGAAACAAACGCCGGAGAATTAAGAACTGGAAAAATTACAAAATAGGTAAGTATTGTATTTTTAAATTTTCGAATATCTGAATATAAGAACACTTCTGCAATTGAATGTAACACTTACGAATACAATTACGATTATTTTGGCCTAAATGCCAACCAGGTGGACAAATACATTTCACATTAGTCATAGCTTCGTCCAAAGCCACACAACGATATTCACATCCACATCCTACAACTGCTGGAATTATTATAACGCTCCCATTTCCATAATGCGCTCCAGCTTTTATTTCCTTATATTGAACATGAGACGCTGTCATTGATGAGCCACCTTCCCCATTAGCAGAACTTTCACTCCATGCTCGTCCGCCTGTAAAAATTTTCCCGTTTATTTATTGCTTGTAATTGCAAAAGATAAAGTTTATCAAATTGTAGGTATATTTAATTGACCTGTGTATCCACCGCCACCTCCTCCAGCAACGCATCCACCTCCACCCCCACCAAAACCACCAGCACCTTTTGAGTGGTCTGAAGAATAATAGCATGGTAAACCTCCGATTCCACCCTCTAATAAAGATCCGCCTGTGGTATTATAAGCTGAAAAATTGTAGCTTGGTCTCCAACCTCCTCCAGCACCTAAAAAAATATACGAATTAATTAAAATGTTTTACGGATTTATGTGAGACAAATTGATTTAAATAAAATAATTCCTACAAAGCATGATAATTGCTAAAAGAATAACTTGAGTGATTATTTTTTTAAGTCTTTCAGTTGAAATGAGCCTCATTGAGCTCCTTGTACAAGTCCTTCAATTCACTTGACCAGTCAAGACTCTTTTGCGTAAACTGGCGCTGTTAATGTTCATTCAAAATAACTGAGAATCACTAAACTCAGAATCGTAAAAATAATGAACCACAGCTCGCGTTCTCGCTTTGCTAAGGCTGCTATTAATGAGAAAAACCGCCCAAAAAACTACATTTTCGAGGCTATGAGGAGATGCAATGAGGTAGAAAAGTCGAAACCTTCAAAAGGCACATCTAAGACCTATATTGAATCAACATACCCAATTTCAACTTTCTAGCCCAATTGAGAAGGGACGAGTTATGCGAGGAGTAAACTCAAAAAATAAGAAAAACTGACTAAAAAACTACGTTTTTAGGGCTGTGAGGGAGTGCAATGAGGCTGAACAGTCTGGATCCCAAAAAAGCACATCCAGGACCTCTACTAAATCGACATACAAAATTTCAACTTCCTAGCTCAATTTGGAGGGGAATTATGCGAGGAACAAACTGAAAAAATAAGAAAAATTTACCAAAAAACTACATTTTTGAGGCTACGAGGGGGTTCAACGAGGCTGAAAGGTGGAAACCTTCCAAAAGGTACATCTATGGCCTCTAATAGGTCTACATACTACACTTCAACTTTCTAGCTTAATTTAGAGGGAATATAAGGGAGGAAGTGCTCTTTTTCAAGGTAGTGGGCTAATTTTTGGATATGTTACACAAATTTGAATTATCTATTGATTGGTCTAAAAAAGAGCAATTTTTACGATTTTAGCCTCTCAGCACCCTTCCTCCGACTCTATATGAACCCCACTCCTGAATATCAAATCCGCCGCCAATCTAAGCCCATTTCCCAAATTTGATCGATTTTGATCGTTACTGAGCCGAGCAAATGATTTTTAGTTTCGGTGGAAAAAAATTAAGTAAATACAAACTTTTTTTGTTCCTCAGATGATTAAAAATAAAAATTCTAAATCTATTTTTCTTTATGAAATCCAACGTAAGGTTTTCAAAATTCAATTATTTCCATTAGCTTGGGTGTACCATAATAATAGCCAAGACCTTAATGTTCACTTGGCCACCAGGCCCTTACACGCCCAAGTCTTCCACTGTACATAAGCGAATGGATTTATTAGAGTCTGTTATGTAATAATTATGTAACATGTATTGAATCCATGTTGATATATTTGTCTAACCCCTGAGTTGTAGTAGCAAGAATGGCAGTGTTGATGAAAAATATTTATTTTGATTCAGCTGAAATGCATTTGTTAAAATGTTCCAAATCAGCCATGATGGATGAAAACTTATAATTCAGTTTAAAAGAAAGAGCACATAATTCAATATTTTCTACGCACACCAATACGTATAACATTGTGCCTAAAATTCATACGTTAGATGAACAGAAACACATCTACGAAGACTACGTTGCATAGTTACCAGATTGGAGGCCTTACGTCTACCCTGAAACACGCTGAATAAACATAATAACTATTGAAAATCATCCAAAACGTTATTATTTGAAGTGGTTTAAGGTTCGAGTTTCAGGCATAAAAGGAGTTGAAAAATTGACGTCTTAAAAAGAAAGACACGTGTAAAGAGGATGGGTACTTGATTTGAATAACAAATTTTAGCCGTCTGGCTCAATTTGGACAGACCGCGGGCTTGATACGAGATTTCTCAAAGTCATAAAAGGTGAAAAAAATTGTTCTCTCTGTATTCTAATTGCTCCATGCAGTACACACACCTACATTATTTTCGAATGTGATACCACACTTTACACACCATTCAATTTGTTATCGATCTGTTTTAGTTCAGACTTTTATTTTGCAAATTTCACTACCACTTGACAACCCACTAGAAATTTCCAATTCACATCTACGTGTTTATATTTGTGGATTTTAACTCATTATTATTTTCTCTTTATATTTTTAAGTTTCATTTTTTTTTCCAAATTATTACCTACCATAAATCAAATTTTAGTTTCTAATTTAAACTTGGGTACTTGGTTAATAGATTTATAATTTTAAAGAAAAAAAGTCGAAAAATTATGAAAAAAAGATAAGTATACTACATACACAATTGCATATAGATGTGAACAAACAAAAGGTGTTCTTGAAAATTAAAACGTTACAAGATAGATTTCTTTGACTACTTTTTATTGTATCGCGAATAGGCCAATGCCCTATAATTAATAGTCTAGCCTTTCTTCAAGAAATGAACAGAACATCTTTAATTAGAATTATAAGTAAACAGGCACCTGTTATTAATTTAATTACAAGTTGTAAAACTTTTTTCTAAAATGTTCTTTGAGTATATTTTCTGATAAGTAGTTTCGAAACGTACATCGATATTTGTTTCTATTTTTATTCGCTATCGATAGGATGAAAGAATTTATTACTCGATAAAGCAACATTTCCTATCAGCGAGAAATTTCGAAGTACGGTTTTGTAGATTGAATGTCTAAGAAAAGCATTTATGGCCGTCATCAACTTGTGATATATGAACCAACTTCAGTTTGATTAATAGAAGTTTTTAGACGGGCTCTAATAATTTTTCAAATTTAAGATTTAATCCATAAAGTTTGAAATTGTTTTATTGTGTGAAAGATTGTCGGAAATTTAATACGTACTAATGGGCGAAGTTTATGCGAATTATTTGAACTAGGTACACGATTATTTTACCCGCTGGGAATGGTCCGAAAGACGGCGCTGTTGTATTAGGTAACGATATATTCAATCCTTTGCCGTGCTGTGCTCCGACATCTCGCGCCGGACCGTGAGCCAGTCCACCACCACCCGCTGCAACTAATAATGGCTCCGGTTCGAGGCCGTTTTCCAACTAGAAATTAAATTTATTAATTTGATGGCTTATTATCGTACGATACGATAATTAATATAAGTATACAAATTACAAATACGTGGTACTATTAGGTAGGTGTACGTACCGTAAATACGTATGTACCTCCTCCCCCACCACCTCCTCCATCGTAAATCTTCTGGTCTCTTAAAAAGCTTTTGAAATTTACTGTAGTTCGAAGATGTAAGTCTACCAAACAGGATGGAGTATCAAACGACTATAAAAAGAGATAAAATTGATATACGGATGGCGAAAAAATTACATCTATAAAATAATATGTTCTTACCAATTTTCTACAAGCATCGTGGCCTTCTTGACCTATCAGAAAATATAAAGATTGTCCTTTGTATAATTCAGTTACAATTCGTATGACTGCAGATCTTGATTCGCCTAATGCGTCTGCACCTTTACCTCCTCGTGCTCCTTTAGCTATAATTCTAAATAATTTACCTCAATCAGGATTTTTTTTTCTTTGATTGAGATCATAGAAATTAGTGTAGCCAACTTACGTGTAATATGAATTTTCTGGCACCACCCATTTCTGGAATCCCTTCATGCTCGGAGTATCCAAGACCTCAACTTTAGTTATCGTATTATTGTAAGCATTTTCACAGTCTTCATAAGTAGGACCGTAAGATCCAGCAATACCGCAAGTAGTGATCGAATATACTATCACAATTAAATGGATTAGATATTCGCAATTGATGAAAAAAAAACCAAATTGCGGGCATAATGCAAATTGTTCTTATTTACCTGGTTTGCCGGTGAAGGACGGATGTATGGACGCTAAATTTTAAAGTAAACAAAATACGAAAAAAAATTACATCAATGAAACTTTCAATTAATAGATAGTTTCCTTATGAAATATGAAACGAAAGAAAAATTACCTGTATTCTTTTTAGGGTATTCCCAATAGTCATATCCATTGAGATCTTTTTGCGGGATACCTTTGTAAAAACAAAACGTAATTTTTTTGACGTTATAATCAATTTTATAGCACATGCAAAAAGATTGAAAGATTATGCAAAAAAGAGAAATTTATCCTTAAAGTAAGTATAAAAATATAACCTTGATTTGTATTTTATGGAAATGTAAGTATTCTTAAATTCGAAAGAAAGGAACTAGACGTCGGTTGTACGTTTTGCATTTTTACTGAAATGGATTAGCCACCCACGCTTTTTCCGTATAAAATTTTCGGGTACGATTAACTCGCATAAACTTGTAATCGGCTTTATTTTACCATTATTACTCGTATAACGAAATTTCAAATGATTTTCGTCTTTTGTTATATACTAACAAAATTCTCGTCCGATTTTGTTAAACAAAGTCTTATCAGTTCATAACGCCACATGAGGCGTTTTACTGTTTCATAATGTACAAAAGTTTTTAAGCACCGAACTATACGAAATGGAGCAAAAACTGGTAGATGAGTAAGAATCTTATCGAAAGGAGTATTCAAGCATTGCCGTATTGGAAGCGCCAAAGAATATCCCCACGCTTTCGGCTCTTTATCGAGTACAGGAGCGGTGAACGACTAAACGTCGAAAATTTAAGAACGTCTAATTAGGAAGATACGAGTACCACGTAGTACCTACTCACCATAGCCAAAACATTTTGGACTGAGTGAAACATCATCAATAGCCACATCTCCTCTGGAAGACATTGATTTCCTTGCTTCAAACTGAAGCGTGTATCTGTAAATTAACAACGTTATGGTTACACATGAAATAACTTTTTTTATTGTTCAATTCGATATTTCAAGTAAAAAGATACATTTAAAATTTTCAAATTGTTCACAGTATTATTGTTTTATTTTTTGTTGTTGATATGTTTGTTCTTGTATTCACGAAAAATATTTCTAAGGGGGGGGGGGTTGAATTAAATTTTAAAGTTAACTCAGGTACGATCGAAAGGAATGAACTGAAAAATATTAGTAAATATTATACAGGGTGCTCCGTCTCAATAGTACCTCCTACATACTACAAGTGGAGCAAGACAAAATGGACTTGTGTAGCATTGGTTGCCTATCTGAAACATTGCCGGGGCTGTGCCATAAGAATTAAAATTTTTTATTTTTAAAAGATTTAGAGCAATTTTTAAAACATTTCATTTTAAAATTAAAAATGGTAGATTGCCTAGTTTACGCCAAAGTGTGGCAAATACAATGTAGTTGCAAAAAAATCTTTGAAAATTTTAAACATTTTTGTACATAACTTTCCGAGAAGCTATTTTAAGTACCCAATCAGAAAGTTTTTCATAAAGTAGCAGGTTACTCTTAACCATTTAACATAATTAAATTCTTCCCAACTTGCTTAGATATTTTGAAAAAAATTGATTTGTTAAAATTTTTTCCTTTTTTTTTCAGAAAAAAAATTTCCAATAGAAATAGAAATTTTTACAAAAAGCTCTTTTCATTGAAATATTCAATTAATTTAGAGAAAATATATCAGAATCGAGTATATATTTTAATAAAGAAAGGGTTTTTGTACAAATTTATTTTTAATCAAAATTTTAAAAAAAGGTAAATTTAATTATATGAAGTGGTAATAGTGGCGTGGGCGGGGTGAGGGGGGGTTAACATATTACTTAAGAAAAAATTTTCTAATTGGGTACTTGAAATAGCTCTTTAATAAGTAATGAACAAAAATTTTAACAATTTTAAAAACTTTCAAAGATTTTTTTACATTCAATTCGTCATATTTTATGAATAACATCACTAATGCCCCTATTTTTTCCAACAGAAATATAACATTGCTTTTTGCCACATTTTGGTGTAAACTAGACATCCCAAAAGTATTAGAGAACTGAGCGAAGAAGGTGAGGTGGGGGGCGTTTTTTGGCCCTAAAAGTTTTTTAGAGATATCTAATGATGTTTTGTGAAAATTTTGAAAATCTAAAATCAAGAGCATTTTGCTAATTTTTCTTCAGGAATGTCCTTTCAAGATTTCTATAAATTGAGATAGAATGGTACAACAAATTTCATTTTGTGGAAAAAAAATTACCTATTGTATCAGTTTCAGACCATTGAATTTTGCACCAATGAAGGAGGGTTCACCACTGATCACTTAACAGTCATATAGGTACCAGATGTTCGGTTAGAGAGGTTGCCAGGATTTAAAATTTTGAATATACAAGTTGCATATTCTGAACATTGATAGGGCGAATATCACTCTTGAAAAAATGAGTTCAAAATAAATTTTTAAAGCATGGGAATTGGTAGAAGATGGAAAATCAAACAACTTTCGTAATGTTTGTTTTTAGTCTAACATCGAAATTGAAGGGGCCATTGCTGCATGTTGAATACCCCCTCCCCTATTTCTATTTTCATATTAAGCAAAAACTGAACAGGACAAAATATATTCAACTTTAGATGTACTATTCCCTTTAGAAGAATTTTCTCTGTTCAACACACAGCAATAGCCCCTTAAATGTAACAGTGAGGCTGTAAAATGGTATCACAAAATTTACTCAGATTTTCACCTCATACCCATTTCCAAATTTCAAACTTGAAAATTCATTTTGAATCTAAATTTTTTAATAATAGCATTTGTCCCTTCAATTTTCAAGATAGGCAACTCATTCGTACAACATGTTTTCTGTGTGGTATCCGGTAATATCCGTAGGTCTTGACAATCGTTCACTAGCCACCCTATATGAATGGTATACCATTAGTTAATAACAGTTATATTTTCGACTGATCCTAATGGTATTTTTTTGCGCAGGTATTCATCATTGGTTTTTTTTACCTCTCTTTTCGTAAAAATCATTTTTGAAAGTGGTTATTGACGTAACTCCTTCTTTCAGCGTATTCTTCTCATCATAATTCAAGGACTAGAATTCATTTTATTCTTACCGACCCTTACTTGGCCAGAATAACAGTTGATATCTCCTAAAGGACGAAATTTCACTACTAAGAGGAAGGTCAGCTGATGGATCTATATCCCATACATTTTTTACTGTTATGAGGGATACACGATTAAATTCGGATGTGAAGAATGTGATCTTCAGAAGACATAGACCATGAAACAGAATAAACATCATCAACCACTTTCAAAAATGAATTTTATTGAGTAAAAAGTATCATTGTTTCAAGTTGAGGTATCATTGTGCTTTTTTGCACCTGCGGAGTAGTATTATTTCCGTGAAATTTCTCATTCTTCTATCTCAATTTAAATTTTAGAAGTAATTTTATGAAGGTGAAAGCAAATATTATAGTATACCCTTCGTATTTATATATGTATATATATATTTTTTTTTACGGTGGCTAGAGATGAAACCTCCCTCTACCGGGTAGGATGGATCAATTTTCACTTTTTAAAATTCTAAAAAACCACGACCAGTTAAACATTTTAGAGGAACAAGTTTAACGGAATTTTTCTGACACATAAAACTTCTAA
The DNA here is from genome assembly GCA_900060175.1 of Ferrisia virgata. Lineage (NCBI taxonomy): Eukaryota > Metazoa > Arthropoda > Insecta > Hemiptera > Pseudococcidae > Ferrisia > Ferrisia virgata. The sequence goes on from FIZR01001639.1 coordinate 65,249, forward strand.
CTAAAAAACATGTAACTCGATTGTCTAAAAAGTTAACGCGTACGAAATCAGTAAAATTGGTTATATTAAAATTACCTTTCCGTAATGTTGGGTAGTACAACCACCTGTCTCAACCACATATCTCCTTTATTACCGTAACTCCACCACAAACGGTAACTATTACCAGGACCGTCGAGTTTCTCTTCTCTCAGGTACAATCCCAAAGAACCGCTGTGCGGACCAAATTTATGGTAGAAGAAAGTGACCTAATAAAATATTTACGTATTCGAATGAAACATAAAAAAATTTCATTTTATAAACGACGTCTGCGAGCAGGTAAGCGATACAGCGATGAGGTTTTCAAGCGCCAAATACTATTTTTACATAAGTATACTTTTAACCTAGAGCTATGGGTAGTTAGGTAGGTACATACCTATCCCCATAAAAACAAACAGCTACTTCAGAGTTGTATTATTTCAACTTACGTAGCAAGAATTATGATGTGGCGAATGAGGATCTGCGTGTACCGGTGGAGGCGGATTAATAGGTACACTCTCCATTAAAGCTAACGAGCCCAATGTTCCGGATGACATGTCTACGTACGCGTACGTACCTACACATAAAACCGAAAAGAAAAAAAAAGAATAAACCAACGCAGTTTTCAAATTGTATTCGTAACGCGTATAAGGGTCATGTTTGCTGTGTAAAGAAGCTTCGAGCTGAAGAAAAATTAGAATCAGAGAGTAATTTGGTTCCTTAGTTTTATTCGAAATTCTCACCGATGCTGCTATACAGGGTGTCCAGATAGTAATGTAAAAATGAGGGAGTTCGTGTTTAACCTATCTTCCGATCGATCCTTTCAACGAGATAATTCATTTTGATGTGGGAAAACAGTTAAATTCAACATTCAGAGCTTAGCAGTATGTCAAAAAGCTAGATCATTTTCCAATTCCTTCTTTTCTTTTTAAAAAAAATTCTCAGAAAATCACTCGTCCTACCATCAGAAGCAGATGCAGTTACGCGATTGTATCTGTACATTCTCATACTTGTTTGAACGGATTCATTTGAAAAATTGTCGTACGAAGTATCAGAATAGAGGTAATTTGACCAGCTAAAACTTGGATTTAAGATTACTTTTTTTTTGTATGAGCACTTTGAATTTTATAATCGTTTAATGGGGTTTCCTACAAGAAATATAACCACAAACGATAAAAAGGAATAAGTTCGAGTAAAAAGGGAGACAATCAAACATAAATAAGTTTAATTTAAGAGAAAAACCTATTCGAGTGAAAATGACTATTTTGACCTGGAAAAATAAATAAAAATGATGGTTTTTCGCATTTTTGAAGATTTTCCACCAAAAAGAATTATGTTATAGATATAGTTCTATTACATAATATATATATTTATTGTTCTTCCAGATACTAAATAATATGTAGATAATATTTGATTTCAAGATTTAGAAATGTATATTTTGTGATGAAAAAATTTCCAGGGATAACCCTTCATATGGCACATCATCCCTGTAAGTTTGAAAAAATTCGATTGAGCATTGTAAAGCATAAAATTTTTAAACTTAATTCGTATTTCGAACCCACTTGAGACGATATCAGGAGGTACGGATGAGGTGGGAAGTCAAAACTTTTACCCAACAGTTTTTATGCTATAGAAACTAACTTCCTCTAGATAGTTTGAAATCCCAGCCACAGGCTGATTCACCTCTTCTTACCTGGCTATGCTATTTCTGCTCATGACATAAATTCACTTACGTATTAAGTTGTATGCATGCATATTTGTTCTTACGTTGTAGTGAAATTCTCTTAAAAGTCACATAGCTTATCGTAAAGTGGAAAAATTTGCAAAAATGAAAATATTCATTTCAAAAAAAATTATCGAATTTTTAAACTTGGTATTCCACATTTGCCTGATCTATTCTAATATTAAATGGAAAAGATAAATAAGTTGAGATTCGCGGGCGATATAGATCTAATCGCGGAAAGCGCGAATGAATTAAACAATATGATAAAAGAAATAAATGAAGCCGGACAAGAGACATTAATCTCGATAAAACTAAGATCATGTCCAGTGATCACAAATTATCTCCTTAGAAAATCGCACGACCAAAGAAATCATTAGAAGAATTTTATTGGAATGGAAGGAATTTTGGCGACATAGAAGATATTATAAAAGGTCTCTGTTTAAACAACCAAAAAAGCAAAATTTTCAATACCTGGTTGTACATAACTGTGGTAATAATTTACAGTACGCATAACTGGTCATTAACGAAAAAAGAATCCGACAAACTACATCATCATCATCATCAATAAGTCTCAGTCGCTTACGACTGTATTGCACCTAAAAGAGTGTGCCACCTATCACGATCCCGTGCCTGTGAAGCAGATCTTACCATAGAGCTCATTCGCGCTTTGATGATGTCAGACCACGTGATCGGAGATCTTCCCCTCCCTCTTTTACCAGGGGCCTTACCAAAAAGAATGTCTTTTTCAACATTTCCGACTTCTCTCCTGGTCATAGGTCCAAAATACCCTAGAATGTGTGTTTCACATAAAACACTCAGCCTGACTGGCTTCTATATTTCGTTGGCGATTGAAATGTTGGATCGTCGCGCTGTCCAGGGTATCCTCAGCATCCTTTGCCAAACCCGCATCTCGAAGGCATCGATTCTTCTTTTATCATCTGCCTTCAAGAAAGCAAATGACTGTATAAGTCTCTTCTTTGTCTTTCTAGAGATCTTGTTATTACATGTGACATTACGCAGTCTGGTCATTGCTGATTTGCTCAGAGCGATTGGGTGTCGTATTTCTGCCGACGAGTCCCCATCTACTTCGATGATGGAGCCTTAATATATGAAAACGTTGACCTTTTCGTATTCGCTCAGAGCTGTAGAAACTGGAAGACACTTGGCCTGATCCACCACCATGACTTTCGTTTTTGATGTATTAATACCAAGTCCAAGTTTTTCGCTGGCTATTTTCACCAGATTGACGAGCTACACCATTTCCTCTTCATCCGAAAAGGTGGTATCATTTGCATATTGCTGATCAGAGATTCTTCTTCCTTCAATGGAAATAGCACCTGTCCAATGTTCTAGAGCCTCGCGAATTATGTGCTCACCATAGATGTTGAATAACTGTGGGGTAATATGCATCCTTAACGCACTCCCTGTTCCGCTTTAAAAGCCGCAGATTCTTCGCTATCAACGTTCACCACCTTAGAATTGAACTCATATGGGGACTCCACCAAATCTACTATACGAGCAGGAACTCTCATCTCTCTTAAAACTTTGAAAAGCTTCTTCCAAATCACGCAGTCAAAAGCTTTGGCATGATCTATGAAACACATTGCTGCAGGTACGTTGAACTCCGTGCACTTTTCGATAATTTGCCGGACATTCATTGTCTATTCTCTTGTGCCTCTTCCTGGAATGTACCCGGCTTGTTTAGATAAACCTTGCCTAAGACAAACTACAGACTGATCCAAATTACAAGGAAAGATCAGTGATGAATGTTCGTCAAAAAGGTAAGATTAAAATTTGTGAAATTATAAATGCACTAAGAAGAAATTTAGACTGCGACCAAGTGGCAAAAAGAAAAAATGGAACTGGGCAGGCCACGTGCAAAATCTGCCTTAATTCTTCCTTCTTAGTTCATTGTATAATCTAAAAAAAGTAGACTCTGAATCTATTTTTAAAGATTTTTATTAATTGAATTTCATTGTAACTCTTCAAATAGTACAGGTAGGACATTGAATAAATTTACTTTACCCTTCTCTTTCCTCCTAACCACACTTCACAAAACAATTGATACCTAAGGAAGCATCATTTTAAAAGTTCCCTACAGCTTTAGAGCTATCTCGTTGAAATCAGGACACCCTGTATATAGAAGTGAGGTACCTTCCTATAGTACCTATCACCATAATATATCTACGAACTCGTAGATATAGGTAGGTACGTGCAGCAGAACATCAAGAAGGTTTGATTATTATCTTTAAATGTACCTACGTAAACGTATAGGCCAGGTAATTAACGAAAACAAAACAAACCGATTCGGAATTCTATAGCTTGTTTCTAAGCGGTTAAAATATTTTTCTAGATAAATATTTGAGTAAGTTACCAGTTTCATTGGAATAAGTGTTATCATGCGATGGACCGGTGTGCTTATTCTTAGTCGGACCACGATTCAGTTTCCATCTTAATGTATGGTGTTTATCTGTTGTATTACGCCAACCGCACCAGCCATTTTCGAAGGTACATCTCGTGCCGGCGGGTACCTTATCTGTAATTTTTACGCGCTATTAATTTTCTTATTTATACGAAATTATTACCACGATACATATTTTCATTTCTTCTTTGTATACTTTCCCAACAGTATCGAGTAAATATTTTAATGCGAAAATTTTCTTATTGTTGGTACCTTACCTAACCAGTACTCAGCTACCCACCTACTTGTTTTGTTTTTTTTTTTTACCTTATTTTTCTATCGAGATATTTCACGAGTATGTGGAAAATATTCAAGAGCACGAAACACGTCGAAATGATGGATTAAAATTTTTTCAATACGTTAACGTCGCACATCGTGTCGTACATAAGGTTACGGTAAAAGTAAGTATGTGCGTAGAAAAGTAACAGAATCTATGCGTTGTAGATTTTTTTCCTCCTTTTAAATCCATGTTAGCAGTAGGCTTATTTAATATTTGTTTAAGTAAATTGGATCTTTGTGAAGAGTAAGGCAGAAGCTGCTTGGTACTGTTACGTGCTTTTTTTTAAAGCGAAAAAAATATATATATATATATTAAACGTGAAATATTTTTTCCAAGTTAGTTTCTTACGAATATTAATTTTCATGCCATTTGAGAGGTTAAGGGAAAAAAAGCAGAATTCATCAAGGTGTTTTCGTTTTCTCAAATTAACTCCGTTTAAATTTTTTTTCTACGTTTCAGCGAAGAAAATTGAATCATGCGAGAGTATTTTAAAATCGTATAATTTTGAATAAAAAATTTAGAAAAAATACTTAATCCGTTTCTTTTTTTTTTGTTTTTGATCTTACTTCGTTTCCGATGTGAAAATTAGCTCTTTTTTTTATTCGCAAATTATATCTACGTAATTTACTTAATGTAAATGGTTTCTTTTTTTCTTTTTACTTTCCTTTTTTCCCCCTTCATAATAATAGAATTCGAAATACTACGGAATTTCATCATTTTTATTTTACTAGGTGCTGAGTAAGTTTTCACTTTCAAATGTTAATGTACCTCTAGCATCGTGAATGATTTTTCTTTCTTCTTTGACATTGACGATTCATTACGAAAAAAGAAATTAAAATTATTCTTACCGCAATTTTGTTTTTCATCCGCACCCCCATAGCAGTCAGCTTTTATATCGCAGACGTACGTCAAAGGTATGCAAACTGATTCTACCGTGCAACGAAATCTTCTATCTGGTGGACACTCTCCGTCTGTTACATCTGTAATACACATATAGAAATAATTCGCCTATGTACGAGTATATTATATTTAGGGAAAGCTGTTATTTTCAAAACTTTTTTTATTTTTTGGCCAGATAAAATTCTTATCTCGGGAATACGCGGTGTTTATTCAACTATTGATTTTATATTCGCAACAAAACAGTTTTCAACTTGAACACAAACACAATGTTTATTAAAATTCATATTATATGCTTTATACTGTAGGCCTATTTTTTTTTTTTTGTTCGTCCACAACAATGAAAAAAGAACAACAAAAATGAAAATTTTTTTCATTTACGTTTTCTGTTCCATCGTGACACTAGCTATCTAAATTTCCTGTTATCGCCAACTTTTTCGTATTATTTTTTTTAATGATGTGGCGCAAAACAATGAGGTTAAAGGAAATTGGTACATATTTGTATTATTTGACCTATCAAATAATTTTTCTGTTATTTATCTATTTATTTTTTAGTATTGGTATCCCGGTAGATACACTTCATTTGAAAGGAAAATAAAGCATCGCAATGTGTTACTTTTTCAACATAAACTTCGTGTTTCTGTTTTTTTTTTTTTTTTTTTTTTCAAAAATGACCTCACTTTGAGAAGTT